>CM075766.1:72031643-72041643 GCA_037974665.1 Ehretia macrophylla | reverse complement strand
TAGGTAAAAAAAAAAAAAAAAAAAAAAAAAAAAAAAAAAAAAGGAAATTAAACCAATGGGGTTTGGGCAGCAGGGCTAGGCCGCTGCCTATATGTAAAAATAAAAAATAAAAAAAATAAAAAAAACAAAAAAAAAACAAGAAATTAAACCAATGGTTTTGGGCAGCAGGACTAGGCCGCTGCCTATAGGTAAAAATAAAAAATAAAAAATAAAAAAAATAAATAAATAAAAAAAAAGGAAATTAATCCAATGGGGTTTGGGCAGCAGGACAAGGCCGCTGCCTATAGGTATAAAAAAAAAAAAAAAAAACAGGATATTAAACCAATGGGCCTCCCCATTGGTTACTGGTTAGCGGCCTAGTATCATGCTAGGCCGCTGCCTATAGGAAAAAAAAAAAACAAAAAAAAAACAGGAAATTATACCAATGGGCCCCCCCATTGGTTACTAGGCAGCGGCCTAGTATCATGCTACGCGGCTGCCCATAGGGAAAAAAAAACAGGAAATTAAACCAATGGGCCTCCCCATTGGTTACTGGGCAGCGGCCTAGTATCATGCTAGGCCGCTGCCCAATAGGAAAAAAAAAAAAAACATGAAATTAAACCAATGGGCCTCCCCGTTGGTTACTGGGCAGCGGCCTAGTATCATGCTAGACCGCTGTCTATAAGAAAAAAAATCCGGAAATTAAACCAATGGGCCTCCCCATTGGTTACTGGGCAGCGGCCTAGTATCATGCTAGGCAGGTGCCCATAGGAAAAAAAAAAAAAAAAAACAGGAAATTAAACCAATAGGCATCCCCATTGGTTACTAGGCAGCGGCCTAGTATCATGCTAGGCGGCTGCCCACAGGAAAAAAAAAAAAACAGGAAATTAAACCAATGGAGCTCCCCATTGGTTACTGGGTAGCGGCCTAGTATCATGCTAGGCCGCTACTTATAAGAAAAAAAAAAAAAAAAAAAAAAAACCAGAAATTAAACCAATGGGCCTCCCCATTGGTTACTGGGCAGCGGCCTGGTATCATGCTAGGCGAGTGCCCATAGGAAAAAAAAAAAAAAGAAAAAAGAGGAAATTAAACCAATGGGCCTCCCCATTGGTTACTGGGCAGCGGCCCAGTATCATGCTAGGTCGCTGCCCATAGGAAAAAAAAAAAAAACAGGAAATTAAACCAATAGGCCTCCCCATTGGTTACTGTGCAGCGGCCTAATATCATGCTAGGCGGCTGCCAATAGGAAAAAAAAAAAAAAAAAAAAAAAAAAAAAAAAAAAAAAACAGGAAATTAAACCAATGGGCCTCCCCATTGGTTACTGGGCAGCGGCCTAGTATCATGCTAGGCCGCTGCATATAAGAAAAAAAAAAAAAATCGAAATTAAACCAATGGGCCTCCCCATTGGTTACTGGGCAGCGGCCTAGTATCATGCTAAGCGGCTGCCCATAGGAAAAAAATAAAATAAAAAAAAATAAAAAAATAGTAAATTAAACCAATCGGCCTCCCCATTGGTTACTGGGCAGCGGCCTAGTATCATGCTAGGCGGCTGCCGACAGGAAAAAAAAAAAAAAAAAAAAAAAAAAAAAAAAAACAAGAAATTTAACCAATGGGCCTCCCCATTGGTTACTGGGCAGCGGCCTAGTATCATGCTAGGCGACTGCCCAGAGGAAAAAAAAAATAAAATAAAGAAAAAAGAGGAAATTAAACCAATGGGCCTCCCCATTGGTTACTGGGCAGCGGCCCAGTATCATGCTAGGCTGCTGCCCATAGGAAAAATAAATAAATAAATAAAAAAAACAGAAAATTAAACCAATCGGCCTCCCCATTGGTTACTGGGCAGCGGCCTAGTATCATGCTAGGCGACTGCCCTAAGTTAAAAAAAAAAAAAAAAAAAAAAAAAAAAAAAAAAAAAACAGGAAATTAAACCAATGCGGTTTGGGCAGCAGGGCTAGGCCGCTGCCTATAAGTTAAAAAATAAAAAAAATAAAAAAAATAAAAAAAAATAAAAAAACAGGAAATTATACCAATGGGGTTTGGGCAGCAGGACTAGGCCGCTGCCTATAGTTTAAAAAAAAAAAAAAAAAAAAAAAAAATTAAACCAATGGGGTTTGGGCAGTAGGAGTAGGCCGCTGACTATAAGTAAAAAAAAAAAAAAAAGTAAATTAAACCAATGGGGTTTGGGCAGCAGGACTAGGCCGCTGCTTATAGGTAAAAAAAAAAAAAAAAAAAAAAAAAAAAAAAAAAAAAAAAAAAAAAAACAGGAAATTAAACCAATGGGGTTTGGGCAGCAGGACTAGGCCGCTGCCTATAGATAAAAAAAAAAAAAAAAAAAAAAAACGGGAAATTAAACCAATGGGGTTTGGGCAGTAGGACTAGGCTGCTGCCTATAAGTAAAAAAAAAAAAAAAAAAAAAAGAAAAAAGAGGAAATTAAACCAATGGGCCTCCCCATTGGTTACTGCGCAGCGGCCCAGTATCATGCTAGGCCGCTGCCCATAGGAAAAAAAAAAAAAAAAAAACATGAAATTAAACCAATGGGGTTTGGGAAGCAGGAATAGGCCGCTGCCTAAAGGTAAAAAAAAAAAAAAAAAAAAAAAAAAAAAAAAAAAAAAAAAAAACAGGAAATTAAACCAATGGGGTTTGGGCAGCGGGACTAGGCCGCTGCCTATTGGTAAAAAAAAAAAAAAAAAAAAAAAAAAAAAAAAAAAAAAAAAAAAAAAAAAAAAAAACAGAAAATTAAACCAATGGGCCTCCCAATTGGTTACTGGGCAGCGGCCCAGTATCATGCTAGGCCGCTGCCCATAGGAAAAAAAAAAAAAAAAAAAAAACAGGAAATTAAACCAATGGGCCTCCCCATTGGTTACTGGGCAGCGACCCAGTATCATGCTAGGCCGCTGCCCATAGGATAAAAAAAAAAAAAAAAAAAAAAAAAAACAGGAAATTAAACCAATGGGCCTCCCCATTAGTTACAGGGCAGCGGCCTAGTATCATGCTAGGCGGCTGCCCTTAGGAAAAAAAAAATCGGAAATTAAACCAATGGGCCTCCCCATTTGTTACTGGGCAGCGGCCTAGTATCATGCTAGGCGGCTGCCCATAGGGAAAAAAAAAAAAAGAAAAAAAAGGAAATTAAACCAATTGGCCTCCCCATTGGTTACTGGGCAGCGGCCTAGTATCATGCTAGGCGGCTGCCCACAAGAAAAAAAAAAAAAAAAAAAAGGAAATTAAACCAATGGGCCTCCCCATTGGTTACTGGGCAGCGGCCCAGTATCATGCTAGGCCGCTGCCCAATAGGAAAAACAAAAAAACAAAAAAAACAAAAAATAAAAAAACAACAGGAAATTAAACCAATGGGCCTCCCCATTGGTTACTGGGCAGCGGCCTAGTATCATGCTAGGCCGCTGCCTATAAGAAAAAAAAAAAAAAAGAAAACCGGAAATTAAACCAATGGGCCTCCCCATTGGTTACTGGGCAGCGGCCTAGTATCATGTTAGGGGGCTGCCCATAGGAAGAAAAAAAAAATAGGAAATTAAACCAATGGGCCTCCCCATTGGTTACTGGGCAGCGGCCTAGTATCATGCTAGGCGGCTGCCAACAGGAGAAAAAAAATGGAAATTAAACCAATGGGCCTCCCCCATTGCTTACTGGGCAGCGGCCCAGTATCATGCTTTGCCGCTTCCCATAGGAAAAAAAATAATAATAAAAATAAAAATAAAAATAAAAACAGGAAATTGAACCAATGGGCCTCCCCATTGGTTACTGGGCAGCGGCCTAGTATCATTCTTGGCCGCTGCCTATAAGAAAAAAAAAATCGGAAATTAAACCAATGGTCCTTCCCATTGGTTACTGGGCAGCGGCCTAGAATCATGCTAGGCGGCTGCCCATAGGGAAAAAAAAAAACAAAAAAAAAAAAAACAAAAAAAAAACAAAAAAAAAAAAAAAAAACAAGAAATTAAACCAATGGGGCTCCCCATTGGTTACTGGGCAGCGGCCTAGTATCATGCTAGGCCGCTGCATATAAAAAAAAAAAAAAAACCGGAAATTAAACCAATGGGCCTCCCCATTGGTTACTGGGCAGCGGCCTAGTATCATGCTAGGCGACTGCCCATAGGAAAAAAAAAAAGGAAATTAAAGCAATGGGCCTCCCCATTGGTTACTGGGCAGCGGCCTAGTATCATGCTAGGCGGCTGCCCACAGGAAAAAAAAAAAAAAAAAAAAAAAAAACAGGAAATTAAACCAATGGGGCTCCCCATTGGTTACTGGGCAGCGGCCTAGTATCATGCTAGGCCGCTGCCCATAGGAAAAAAAAAAAAAAAGGAAATTAAACCAATGGGCCACCCCATTGGTTACTGGGCAGTGGCCTAGTATCATGCTAGGCGGCTGCCCATAGGAAAAAAAAAACATGAAATTAAACCAATGGGCCTCCCCATTGGTTACTGGGCAGCGTCCTAGTATCATGCTAGGCGGCTGCCAACAGGAAAAAAAAAAAAAAAAAGGAAATTAAACCAATGGGCCTCCCCCATTGGTTACTGGGCAGCGACCTAGTATCATGTTAGGCCGCTGCCCATAGGAAAAAAAAAACAATAAATTAAACCAATGGGCCTCCCCATTGGTTACTGGGCAGCGGCCTAGTATCATGCTAGGCGGCTGCCCACAGGAAAAAAAAAAAAAAAAAAAAAAAAAAAGGAAATTAAACCAATGGGCCTCCCCATTGGTTACTGGGCAGTGGCCTAGTATCATGATGGGCGGCTGCCCACAGGAAAAAAAAAAAAAAAAAAAAAAAAAACAGGAAATTAAACCAATGGGGCTCCCCATTGGTTACTGGGCAGCGGCCTACTATCATGCTAGGCCGCTGGATATAAGAAAAAAAAAAAAAAAAAAAAAAAAAAAAAAAAAAAAAGGAAATTAAACCAATAGGGCTCCCCATTGGTTACTGGGCAGCGGCCTACTATCATGCTAGGCCGCTGCATATAAGAAAAAAAAAAAAAAAAAAAAAACCGGAAATTAAACCAATGGGCCTCCCCATTGGTTACTGGGCAGTGGCCTAGTATCATGCTAGGCGACTGCCCATAGGAAAAAAAAAAAAAAAACAGGAAATTAAACCAATGGGCCTCCCCATTGGTTACTGGGCAGCGGCCTAGTATCATGCTAGGCGGCTGCCAATAGGAAAAAAGAAAAAAAAATGAAATTAAACCAATGGGCCTCCCCATTGGTTACTAGCCAGCGGCCCAGTATCATGCAAGGCCGCTGCCCAATAGGAAAAAAAAAAAAAAAAAAAAAAAAAAAAAAAAACAGGAAATTAAACCAATGGGCCTCCCCATTGGTTACTGGGCAGCGGCCTAGTATCATGCTAGGCCGCTGCCTATAAGAAAAAAAAAATAAAAAAATAAAAGGAAATTAAACCAATGGGCCTCCCCATTGGTTACTGGGCAGCGGCCTAGTATCATGATGGGCGGCTGCGCACAGGAAAAAAAAAAAAAAAAAAAAAAAAACAGGAAATTAAACAAATGGGGCTCCCCATTGGTTACTGGGCAGCGGCCTAGTATCATGCTAGGCCGCTGCATATAAGAAAAAAAAAAAAAATCGGAAATTAAACCAATGGGCCTCCCCATTAGTTAGTGGGTAGTGGCCTAGTATCATGCTAGGCGACTGCCCATAGGAAAAAAAAAAAACATGAAATTAAACCAATGGGCCTCCCCATTGGTTACTGGGCAGCGACCTAGTATCATGCTAGGCGGCTGCCCACAAGAAAAAAAAAAAAATAAAAAAAATAAATTAAACCAATGGGCCTCCCCATTGGTTACTGGGCAGCGGCCCAGTATCATGCTAGGCCGCTGCCCATCGGAAAAAAAAAAAAACTGGAAATTAAACCAATGGGCCTCCCCATTGGTTACTGGGCAGCGGCCTAGTATAATGCTAGGCGACTGCCCATAGGAAAAAAAAAAAAATAGGAAATTAAACCAATGGGTCTCCCCATTGGTTACTGGGCAGCGGCCTAGTATCATGCTAGGCGGCTGCCCACAGGAAAAAAAAAAAAAAAAAAAAAAACAGGAAATTAAACCAATGGGCCTCCCCATTGGTTACTGGGCAGCGGCCTAGTATCATGCTAGGCGGCTGCCCACAGGAAAAAAAAAAAAATAAAAAAAAAAAATAAATAAACAGGACATTAAACCAATGGGCCTCCGCATTGGTTACTGGGCAGCGGCCTAGTATCATGCTAGGCGGCTGCCAATAGGAAAAAAGAAAAAAAATTGAAATTAAACCAATGGGCCTCCCCATTGGTTACTGGGCAGCGGCCCAGTATCATGCTAGGCCGCTGCCCAATAGGAAAAAAAAAAAAAAAACAAAACAAAAAAAAGGACATTAAACCAATGGGCCTCCCCATTGGTTACTGGGCAGCGGCCTAGTATCATGCTAGGCCGCTGCCTATAAGAAAAAAAAAAAAAAAAAAAAAAAAAAAACAAAAAAAAAACAGGAAATTAAACCAATTGGCCTCCCCATTGGTTACTGGGCAGCGGCCTAGTATCATGCTAGGCGGCTGCCCACAGGAAAAAAAAAAAAAAGGAAATTAATCAAATGGGCCTCCCCATTGGTTACTGGGGAGCGGCCTAATATCATGATGGGCGGCTGCCCACAGGAAAAAAAAAAAAAAAAAAAAAAAAAACAGGAAATTAAACCAATGGGGCTCCCCATTGGTTACTGGGCAGCGGCCTAGTATCATGCTAGGCCGCTGCATATAAGAAAAAAAAAAAAACCGGAAATTAAACCAATGGGCCTCCCCATTGGTTACTGGGCAGTGGCCTAGTACCATGCTAGGCGACTGCCCATAGGAAAAAAAAAAAAAAAACATGAAATTAAACCAATGGGCCTCCCCATTGGTTACTGGGCAGCGGCCTAGTATCAAGCTAGGCGGCTGCCAATAGGAAAAAAGAAAAAAAAATAAAATTAAACCAATGGGCCTGCCCATTGGTAACTAGGCAGCGGCCCAGTATTATGCAAGGCCGCTGCCCAATAGGAAAAAAAAAACAGGAAATTAAACCAATGGGCCTCCCCATTGGTTATTGGGCCGCGGCCTAGTATCATGCTAGGCAGCATGCTAGGCCGCTGCCTATAAGAAAAAAAAAAAAAAAAAAAAAAAACGAAATTAAACCGATGAGCCTTTCTATTGGTTACTGGGCAGCGGTCTAGTATCATGCTAGGCGGCAGCCCACAGGAAAAAAAAAAAAAAAAGGAAATTAAACCAATAGGCCTCCCCATTGGTTACTGGGCAGCGGCCTAGTATCATGATGGGCGGCTGACCACAGGAAAAAAAAAAAAAAAAAAAAAACAGGAAATTAAACCAATGGGGCTCCCCATTGGTTACTGGGCAGCGGCCTAGTATCATGCTAGGCCGCTGTATATAAGAAAAAAAAAAAAAAGAACCGGAAATTAAACCAATGGGCCTCCCCATTGGTTACTGGGCAGTGGCCTAGTATCATGCTAGGCGACTGCCCATAGGAAAAAAAAAACATGAAATTAAACCAATGGGCCTCCCCATTGGTTACTGGGCAGCGGCCTAGTATTATGCTAGGCGGCTGCCCACAGGAAAAAAAAAAAAGTAAATTAAACCAATGGGCCTCCCCATTGGTTACTGGGCAGCGGCCTAGTATCATGCTAGGCCGCTGCCAATAGGAAAAAAAAAAAACCCAGAAATTAAACCAATGGGCCTCCCCATTGGTTACTGGGCAGCGGCCTAGTATCATGCTAGGCGGCTGCCCATAGGAAAAAACAAAAAAAAAAAAAAAAAAAAAAAAAAAAACAAGAAATTAAACCAATGGGCCTCCCCATTGGTTACTGGGCAGCGGCCTAGTATCATGCTAGGCGGCTGCCCACAGGAAAAAAAAAAAAAAAAAAAAAAAAAGGAAATTAAACCAATGGGCCTCCCCATTGGTTACTGGGCAGCGGCCTAGTATCATGCTAGGCGGTTGCCCACAGGAAAAAAAAAAAAAAAAAAAAAAAAAAAAAAAAAAAAAAAAAAAAAAAAAAAAAAAAACAATACATTAAACCAATGGGGCTCCCCATTGGTTACTAGGCAGCGGCCTAGTATCATGCTAGGCCGCTGCCTAGAAGAAAAAAAAAAAAAGAAAATTAAACCAATGGGCCTCCCCATTGGTTATTGGGCAGTGGCCTATTATCATGCTAGGCGACTGCCCATAGGAAAAAAAAAAAAAAAAACCGGAGATTAAACAAATGGGCCTCCCCATTGGTTACTGGGCAGCGGCCTAGTATCATGCTAGGCGGCTGCCACAGGAAAAAAAAAAAAAAAGAAAAAAAAGGAAATTAAACAAATGGGCCTCCCCATTGGTTACTAGGCAGCGGCCCAGTATCATGCTAGGCCGCTGCCCATAGGAAAAAAAAAAAAAATCAGAAATTAAACCAATGGGCCTCCCCATTGGTTACTGGGCAGCGGCCTAGTATCATGCTAGGCGGCTGCCAATAGGAAAAAAGAAAAAAAAAAAAAAGGAAATTAAACCAATAGCCCTCCCCATGGGTTACTGGGCAGCGGCCTAGTATCATGTTAGGCAGCTACAGACAAGAAAAAAAAAAAAAAAAAGGAAATTAAACCAATGGGCTTCCCCATTGGTTACTGGGCAGCAGCCTAGTATCATGCTAGGCGGCTGCCCATAGGAAAAAAAAAAAAACAAAAAAAAAATAAAAACCAGAAATTAAACCAATGGGCCTCCGCATTGGTTACTGAGCAGCGGCCTAGTATCATGCTAGGCGGCTGCCATAGGAAAAAAAAAAAAAAAAAAAAAAAAAAAAAAAAAAAACAGGAAATTAAACCAATGGGCCTCCCCATTGGTTACTGGGCAGCGGCCTAGTATCATGCTAGGCGGCTGCCCAAAGGAAAAAAAAAAAAAAAAAAAAGGAAATTAAACCAATGGGCCTCCCTATTGGTTACTAGGCAGCGGCGCAGTATCATGTTAAGCCGTTGCCCATAGGAAAAAAAAAAAAAAAAAAAAAAAAAAAAAAAAAAACAGTAAATGAAACCAATGGGCCTCCCCATTGGTTACTGGGCAGCGGCCTACTATCATGCTAGGCGGCTGCCCATAGGAAAAAAAAAAAAAAAAAAAAAAAAAAAACAGGAAATTAAACCAATGGGCCTCCCCATTGGTTACTGGGCAGCGGCCTAATATCATGCTAGGCGGCTGCCAATAGGAAAAAAAAAAAAAAAAAAAATAGGAAATTAAACCAATGGGCCTCCCCATTGGTTACTGGGCAGCGGCCTACTATCATGCTAGGCCGCTGGATATAAGAAAAAAAAAAAAAAAAAAAAAAAAAAAAAAAAAACCGGAAATTAAACCAATGGGCCTCCCCATTGGTTACTGGGCAGCGGCCTAGTATCATGCTAAGCGGCTGCCCATAGGAAAAAATAAAATAAAAAAAATAAAAAAACAGGAAATTAAACCAATCGGCCTCCCGATTGGTTACTGGGCAGCGGCCTAGTATCATGCTAGGCGGCTGCCAACAGTAAAAAAAAAAAAAAAAAAAAAAAAAAAAAAAAAAAAACAAGAAATTAAACCAATGGGCCTCCCCATTGGTTACTGGGCAGCGGCCTAGTATCATGCTAGGCGGCTGCCCACAGGAAAAAAAAAAAAGGAAATTAAACCAATGGGCCAACCCATTGGTTGCTGGGCAGCGGCCCAGTATCATGCTAGGCGCGGCCCATAGGAAAAAAAAATAATAATAAAATAAAGGAAATTAAACCAATGGGCCTCCCCATTGGTTACTGGGCAGCGGCCTAGTATAATGCTAGGCGGCTGCCCATAGGAAAAAAAAAAAAAAAAAAAAAAAAAAAAAAAAGGAAATTAAAACAATGGGCCTCCCCATTGGTTGCTGGGCAGCGGCCTAGTATCATGGTAGGCCGCTGCATATAAGAAAAAAAAAAAAAAAAACCTGTAATTAAACCAATGGGCCTCCCCATTGGTTACTGGGCAGCGTCCTAGTATCATGCTTGGCGGCTGCCCATAGGAAAAAAAAAAA
>CM075766.1:72024143-72026643 GCA_037974665.1 Ehretia macrophylla | reverse complement strand
GAAATTAAACCAATGGGCCTCCGCATTGGTTACTGAGCAGCGGCCTAGTATCATGCTAGGCGGCTGCCATAGGAAAAAAAAAAAAAAAAAAAAAAAAAAAAAAAAAAAACAGGAAATTAAACCAATGGGCCTCCCCATTGGTTACTGGGCAGCGGCCTAGTATCATGCTAGGCGGCTGCCCAAAGGAAAAAAAAAAAAAAAAAAAGGAAATTAAACCAATGGGCCTCCCTATTGGTTACTAGGCAGCGGCGCAGTATCATGTTAAGCCGTTGCCCATAGGAAAAAAAAAAAACAAAAAAAAAAAAACAGGAAATTAAACCAATGGGCCTCCCCATTGGTTACTGGGCAGCGGCCTAATATCATGCTAGGCGGCTGCCAATAGGAAAAAAAAAAAAAAAAAATAGGAAATTAAACCAATGGGCCTCCCCATTGGTTACTGGGCAGCGGCCTACTATCATGCTAGGCCGCTGGATATAAGAAAAAAAAAAAAAAAAAAAAAAAAAAACCGGAAATTAAACCAATGGGCCTCCCCATTGGTTACTGGGCAGCGGCCTAGTATCATGCTAAGCGGCTGCCCATAGGAAAAAATAAAATAAAAAAATTAAAAAAACAGGAAATTAAACCAATCGGCCTCCCGATTGGTTACTGGGCAGCGGCCTAGTATCATGCTAGGCGGCTGCCAACAGTAAAAAAAAAAAAAAAAAAAAAAAAAAAAAAAAACAAGAAATTAAACCAATGGGCCTCCCCATTGGTTACTGGGCAGCGGCCTAGTATCATGCTAGGCGGCTGCCCACAGGAAAAAAAAAAAAAGGAAATTAAACCAATGGGCCAACCCATTGGTTGCTGGGCAGCGGCCCAGTATCATGCTAGGCCGCGGCCCATAGGAAAAAAAAATAATAATAAAATAAAGGAAATTAAACCAATGGGCCTCCCCATTGGTTACTGGGCAGCGGCCTAGTATAATGCTAGGCGGCTGCCCATAGGAAAAAAAAAAAAAAAAAAAAAAAAAAAAAAGGAAATTAAAACAATGGGCCTCCCCATTGGTTGCTGGGCAGCGGCCTAGTATCATGGTAGGCCGCTGCATATAAGAAAAAAAAAAAAAAAAACCTGTAATTAAACCAATGGGCCTCCCCATTGGTTACTGGGCAGCGTCCTAGTATCATGCTTGGCGGCTGCCCATAGGAAAAAAAAAAAAAAAAACAGGAAATTAAACCAATGGGGCTCCCCATTGGTTACTGGGCAGCGGCCTAGTATCATGCTAGGCCGCTGCCTATAAGAAAAAAAAAAAAAAAAACCAGAAATTAAACCAATGGGCCTCCCCATTGGTTACTGGGCAGCGGCCCAGTATCATGCTTGGCCGCTGCCCAAAGGAAAAAAAAAAAAAAAAAAAGTGGAAATTAAACCAATAGGCCTCCCCATTGGTTACTGGGCAGCGGCCTAGTATCATGCTAGGCGGCTGCACACAGAAAAAAAAAAAAAAAAAAAAAAAAAAAAAAAAAAAGGAAATTAAACCAATGGGCATCCCATTGGTTACTGGGCAGCGGCCTAGTATCATGCTAGGCGGCTGCACACAGAAAAAAAAAATAGGAAATTAAACCAATGGGGCTCCCCATTGGTTACTGGGCAGCGGCCTAGTATCATGCTAGGCCGCTGCCTATAAGAAAAAAAAAAAAAAAAAAAAAAAAAAAAACGAAATTAAACCAATGGGCCTCCCCATTGGGTACTGGGCAGCGGCCGAGTATCATGCTAGGTCGCTGCCCATAGGAAAAAAAAAATAAGAAGTTAAACCAATGGGCCTCCCCATTGGTTACTGGGCAGCGGCCGAGTATCATGGTAGGCCGCTGCCCATAGGAAAAAAAAAAACCCGAAATTAAACCAATGGGCCTCCCCATTGGTTACGGGGTAGCGGCCTAGTATCATGCTAGGCGGCTGCCCATAGGAAAAAAAAAAAAAAAAAACAGGAAATTAAACCAATGGGCCTCCCCATTGGTTACTAGGCAGCGGCCTAGTATCATGCTAGACCGCTGTCTATAAGAAAAAAAAAATCGGAAATTAAACCAATGGGCCTCCCCATTGGTTACTGGGCAGCGGCCTAGTATCATGCTATGCAGGTGCCCATAGGAACAAAAAAAAAAAAAAAAAGGAAATTAAACCAATAGGCATCCCCATTGGTTACTGGGCAGCGGCCTAGTATCATGCTAGGCGGCTGCCCACAGGAAAAAAAAAAAACAGGAAATTAAACCAATGGGGCTCCCCATTGGTTACTGGGTAGCGGCCTAGTATCATGCTAGGCCGCTACCTATAAGAAAAAAAAAAAAAAAAAAAAAAAAACCAGAAATTAAACCAATGGGCCTCCCCATTGGTTACTGGGCAGCGGCCTAGTATCATGCTAGGCGACTGCCCATAGGAAAAAAAAAAAAAAGAAAAAGAAAAAAGAGGAAATTAAACCAATGGGCCTCCCCATTGGTTACTGGGCAGCGGCCCAGTATCATGCTAGGTC
>CM075766.1:72009143-72014143 GCA_037974665.1 Ehretia macrophylla | reverse complement strand
AAAAAAAACAAAAAACAAAAAAAAAACAAAAAAAAAACAGGGAATTAAACCAATGGGAAATTAAACCAATGGGATTTGGGCAGCAGGACTAGGCCGCTGCCTATAAGTAAAAAAAAAAAAAAAAAAAAAAAAAAAAAAAAAAAAAAAAAAAAAAAAAAAAAAGAAAAAAAAAAAAAAAAAAAACAGGAAATTAAACCAATCAGGTTTGGGAAGCAGGACTAGGCCGCTGCCTATAAGTAAAAAAAAAAAAAAAAATTAAAAAAAGGAAATTAAACCAATGGGGATTGGGCAGCAGGACTAGGCCGCTGCCTATAGGTAAAAAAAAAAAAAAAAAAAAAAAAAAAAAAAAAAGGAAATTAAACCAATGGGGTTTGGGCAGCAGGACTAGGCCGCTGCCTATAAGTAAAAAAAATAATAAAAAATAAAAAATTAAAAAAAAACATGAAATTAAACCAATGGGGTTTGGGCAGTAGGACTAGGGCGCTGCCTACAAGTAAAAAAAAAAAAAAAAAAAAAAGAAAAAAAAAAAAAAAAAAAAGGAAATTAAACCAATGTGGTTTGGGCAACAGGATTAGGCCGCTGCTTATAGGTAAAAAAAAAAAAAAAAAAAAAAGAAAAAAAAAAGAAAATTAAACCAATGGGGTTTGGGCAGCAGGACTAGGCCGCTGCCTATAGGTAAAAAAAAAAAAAAAAAAAAAAAAAAAAAAAAAAAAAAAAAAAAAAAAAAACACGAAATTAGACCAATTGGGTTTGGGCAGTAGGACTAGGCCGCTGCCTATAAGTAAAAAAAAAAAAAAAAAAAAAAAAAAAAAAAAAAAAAAAAAAAAAAAAAAAAAAAAGAAAAAAGAAAAAAAAGGAAATTAAACCAATGGGGTTTGGGCAACAGGATTAGGCCGCTGCCTATAAGTTATAAAAAAAAAAAAAAAAATTAAACCAATGGGGTTTGGGCAGCAGGACTAGGCCGCTGCCTATAGGTAAAAAAAAAAAAAAAAAAACACGAAATTAAACCAATGGGGTTTGGGCAGTAGGACTAGGCCGCTGCCTATAAGTAAAAAAAAAAAAAAAAGAAAAAAAAAAAAAAGAAAAAAAAGGAAATTAAACCAATGGGGTTTGGGCAGCAGGACTAGGCCGCTGCCTATAGGTAAAAAAAAAAAAAAAAAAAAAAAAAAAAAAAAAAAAAAAAAAAAAAAAAAAAACAGGAAATTAAACCAATGGGATTTGGGCAGCAGGACTAGGCCGCTGCCTATAAATAAAAAAAAATAAAAAAAATAAAAAAAATGAAACTAAACCAATGGGGTTTGGGCAGCAGAACTAGGCCGCTGCCTATAGGTAAAAAAAAAAAAAAAAAAATAAAAAATAAAAAAAAAAATAAAAAAAAAACAGGAAATTAAACCAATGGGGTTTCGGCAGCAGGAATAGGCCGCTGCCTAAAGGTTAAAAAAAAAAAAAAAAAAAAAAAAAAAAAAAAAAA
The DNA here is from genome assembly GCA_037974665.1 of Ehretia macrophylla. Classification (NCBI taxonomy): domain Eukaryota; kingdom Viridiplantae; phylum Streptophyta; class Magnoliopsida; order Boraginales; family Ehretiaceae; genus Ehretia; species Ehretia macrophylla. The sequence goes on along the minus strand of CM075766.1, from coordinate 72,012,672 downwards.
AAAAACGGGAAATTAAACCAATGGGAAATTAAACCAATGGGATTTGGGCAGCAGGACTAGACCGCTGCCTATAAGTAAAAAAAAAAAAATGAAATTAAACCAATCGGGTTTGGGAAGCAGGACTAGGCCGCTGCCTATAAGTAAAAAAAAAAAAAAAAAAAAAAAAGGATATTAAACCAATGGGGTTTGGGCAGCATGACTAGGCCGCTGCCTATAGGTAAAAAAAAAAAAAAAAAAAAAAAAAAAAAAAAAAAAAAAAAAAAAAGGAAATTAAACCAATGGGGTTTGGGCAGCAGGGCTAGGCCGCTGCCTATATGTAAAAAAAAAAAAAAAAAAAAAAAAAAAAAAAAAAAAAAAAAAAAGAAAGAAATTAAACCAATGGGTTTGGGCAGCAGGACTAGGCCGCTGCCTATAGGTAAAAATAAAAAAAAAATAAAAATAAATAAATAAATAAAAAAAAGGAAATTAATCCAATGGGGTTTGGGCAGCAGGACAAGGCCGCTGCCAATAGGTAAAAAAAAAAAAAAAAAAGAACAGGATATTAAACCAATGGGCCTCCCCATTGGTTACTGGGTAGCAGCCTAGTATCATGCTAGGCGGATGCCCATAGGAAAAAAAAAAAAAAAAACAGGAAATTAAACCAATGGGGTTTGGGCAGTAGGACTAGGCCGCTGCCTATAAGTAAAAAAAAAAAAAAAGAAAAAAAAAAAAAAGAAAAAAAAGGAAATTAAACCAATGGGGTTTGGGCAGCAGGACTAGGCCGCTGCCTATAGGTAAAAAAAAAAAAAAAAAAAAAAAAAAAAAAAAAAAAAAAAACAGGAAATTAAACCAATGGGATTTGGGCAGCAGGACTAGGCCGCTGCCTATAAATAAAAAAAAATAAAAAAAATAAAAAAAATGAAACTAAACCAATGGGGTTTGGGCAGCAGAACTAGGCCGCTGCCTATAGGTAAAAAAAAAAAATAAAAAAATAAAAAATAAAAAAAAAAATAAAAAAAAAACAGGAAATTAAACCAATGGGGTTTCGGCAGCAGGAATAGGCCGCTGCCTAAAGGTTAAAAAAAAAAAAAAAAAAAAAAAAAAAAAAAAAAAAACAGGAAATTAAACCAATGGGAAATTAAACCAATGGGATTTGGGCAGCAGGACTAGACCGCTGCCTATAAGTAAAAAAAAAAAAATGAAATTAAACCAATCGGGTTTGGGAAGCAGGACTAGGCCGCTGCCTATAAGTAAAAAAAAAAAAAAAAAAAAAAAAAGGATATTAAACCAATGGGGTTTGGGCAGCATGACTAGGCCGCTGCCTATAGGTAAAAAAAAAAAAAAAAAAAAAAAAAAAAAAAAAAAAAAAAAAAAAGGAAATTAAACCAAAGGGGAAAGGACAGGAGGGCTAGGCCGGGGCCCATAGGTAAAAAAAAAAAAAAAAAAAAAAAAAAAAAAAAAAAAAAAAAAAAAAAAAGAAAGAAATTAAACCAATGGGTTTGGGCAGCAGGACTAGGCCGCTGCCTATAGGTAAAAATAAAAAAAAAATAAAAATAAATAAATAAATAAAAAAAAGGAAATTAATCCAATGGGGTTTGGGCAGCAGGACAAGGCCGCTGCCAATAGGTAAAAAAAAAAAAAAAAAAGAACAGGATATTAAACCAATGGGCCTCCCCATTGGTTACTGGGTAGCAGCCTAGTATCATGCTAGGCGGATGCCCATAGGAAAAAAAAAAAAAAAAAAACAGGAAATTAAACCAATGGGCCTCCCCATTGGTTACTAGGCAGCGGCCTAGTATCATGCTAGGCGGCTGCCCATTGGAAAAAAAAAAAAAAGGAAATTAAACCAATGGGCCTCCCCATTGGTTACTGAGCAGCGGCCCAGTATCATGCTAGGCCGCTGCCCAATAGGAAAAAAAAAAAAAAAGGAAATTAAACCAATGGGGTTTGGGCAGCAGGACTAGGCCGCTGCCTATAGGTAAAAAAAAAAAAAAAAAAAAGGAAATTAAACCAATGGGGTTTGGGCAGCAGGGCTAGGCCGCTGCCTATATGTAAAAAAAAAAAAAAAAAAAAAAAAAAAAAAAAAAAAAAAAAAAAAAAAAAAAAAACAAGAAATTAAACCAATGGTTTTGGGCAGCAGGACTAGGCCGCTGCCTATAGGTAAAAATAAAAATAAAAAATAAAAAAAATAAATAAATAAAAAAAAGGAAATTAATCCAATGGGGTTTGGGCAGCAGAACAAGGCCGCTGCCTATAGGTAAAAAAAAAAAAAAAAAAGAACAGGATATTAAACCAATGGGCCTCCCCATTGGTTACTGGGTAGCAGCCTAGTATCATGCTAGGCGGATGCCCATAGGAAAAAAAAAAAAAAAAACAGGAAATTAAACCAATGGGCCTCCCCATTGGTTACTAGGCAGCGGCCTAGTATCATGCTAGGCGGCTGCCCATTGGAAAAAAAAAAAAAGGAAATTAAACCAATGGGCCTCCCCATTGGTTACTGAGCAGCGGCCCAGTATCATGCTAGGCCGCTGCCCAATAGGAAAAAAAAAAAAAACATGAAATTAAACCAATGGGCCTCCCCGTTGGTTACTGGGCTGCGGCCTAGTATCATGCTAGACCGCTGTCTATAAGAAAAAAAAAATCGGAAATTAAACCAATGGGCCTCCCCATTGGTTACTGGGCATCGGCCTAGTATCATGCTCGGCAGGTGCCCATAGGAAAAAAAAAAAAAAAAAAAAAAAAAAACAGGAAATTAAACCAATAGGCATCCCCATTGGTTACTGGGCAGCGGCCTAGTATCATGCTAGGCGGCTGCCCACAGGAAAAAAAAAAAAAAACTGGAAATTAAACCAATGGAGCTCCCCATTGGTTACTGGGTAGCGGCCTAGTATCATGCTAGGCCGCTACCTATAAGAAAAAAAAAAAAAAAAAAAAAAAATAACCAGAAATTAAACCAATGGGCCTCCCCATTGGTTACTGGGCAGCGGCCTAGTATCATGCTAGGCGACTGCCCATAGGAAAAAAAAAAAAAAAGAAAAAGAAAAAAGAGGAAATTAAACCAATGGGCCTCCCCATTGGTTACTGGGCAGCGGCCCAGTATCATGATAGGTCGCTGCCCATAGGAAAAAAAAAAAAAAAAACAGGAAATTAAACCAATGGGCCTCCCCATTGGTTACTGGGCAGCGGCCTAATATCATGCTAGGCGGCTGCCAATAGGAAAAAAAAAAAAAAAAAAAAAAAGGAAATTAAACCAATGGGCCTCCCCATTGGTTACTGGGCAGCGGCCTAGTATCATGCTAGGCCGCTGCATATAAGAAAAAAAAAAAAAATCGAAATTAAACCAATGGGCCTCCCCATTGGTTACTGGGCAGCGGCCTAGTATCATGCTAAGCGGCTGCCCATAGGAAAAAATAAAATAAAAAAAAATAAAAAAATAGGAAATTAAACCAATCGGCCTCCCCATTGGTTACTGGGCAGCGGCCTAGTATCATGCTAGGCGGCTGCCGACAGGAAAAAAAAAAAAAAAAAAAGAAATTAAACCAATGGGCCT
>CM075766.1:72004143-72006643 GCA_037974665.1 Ehretia macrophylla | reverse complement strand
ACTGGGCAGCGGCCTAGTATCATGCTAGGCGACTGCCCATAGGAAAAAAAAAAAAAAAAAAAAAGAAAAAAGAGGAAATTAAACCAATGGGCCTCCCCATTGGTTACTGGGCAGCGGCCCAGTATCATGCTAGGTCGTTGCCCATAGGAAAAAAAAAAAAAACAGGAAATAAAACCAATGGGCCTCCCCATTGGTTACTGGGCAGCGGCCTAATATCATGCTAGGCGGCTGCCAATAGGAAAAAAAAAACCAAAAAAAAAAAACAGGAAATTAAACCAATGGGCCTCCCCATTGGTTACTGGGCAGCGGCCTACTATCATGCTGGGTCGCTGCATATAAGAAAAAAAAAAAAAAAAAATGGAAATTAAACCAATGGGCCGCCACATTGGTTACTGGGCAGCGGCCTAGTATCATGTTAAGCGGCTGCCCATAGGAAAAAATAAAATTAAAAAAAATAAAAAAATAGGAAATTAAACCAATCGGCCTCCCCATTGGTTACTGGGCAGCGGCCTAGTATCATGCTAGGCGGCTGCCAACAGGAAAAAAAAAAAAAAAAAAAAATTAAACCAATGGGCCTCCCCATTGGTTACTGGGCAGCGGCCTAGTATCATGCTAGGCGACTGCCCAGAGGAAAAAAAAAATAAAATAAAGAAAAAAGAGGAAATTAAACCAATGGGCCTCCCCATTGGTTACTGGGCAGCGGCCCAGTATCATGCTAGGCTGCTGCCCATAGGAAAAAAATAAATAAATAAAAAAAAAAAACAAGAAATTAAACCAATCGGCCTCCCCATTGGTTACTGGGCAGCGGCCTAGTATCATGCTAGGCGGCTGCCCTAAGTTTAAAAAAAAAAAAAAAAAAAAAAAAAAAAAAAAAAAAAAAACAGGAAATTAAACCAATGGGGTTTGGGCAGAAGGGCTAGGCCGCTGCCTATAGATAAAAAAAAAAAAAAAAAAAAAACGGGAAATTAAACCAATGGGGTTTGGGGCAGTAGGACTAGGCTGCTGCCTATAAGTAAAAAAAAAAAATAAAAATAAAATAAATAAATAAATAAAAAAAACAGGATATTAAACCAATGGGGTTTGGGCAGCAGGACTAGGCCGTTACCTATAAGTAAAAAAAAAAAAACATGAAATTAAACCATTGGGGTTTGGGCAGCAGGACTAGGCCGCTGCCTAAAAGTAAAAAAAAAAAAAAAAAAAAAAAAAAAAAACAGGAAATTAAACCAATGGGGTTTGGGCAGCAGGACTAGGCCGCTGCCAATAGATAAAAAAAAAAAAAAAAAAAACAGGAAATTAAACCAATGGGGTTTGGGCAGTAGGACTAGGCTGCTGCCTATAAGTAAAAAAAAAAAAAAAAAAAAAAAAAAAGAGGAAATTAAACCAATGGGCCTCCCCATTGGTTACTGGGCAGCGGCCCAGTATCATGCTAGGCCGCTGCCCATAGGAAAAAAAAAAAACATGAAATTAAACCAATGGGGTTTGGGAAGCAGGAATAGGACGCTGCCTAAAGGTATAAAAAAAAAAAAAAAAAAAAAAAAAAAAAAAAAAAAAAAAAAAAAAACAGGAAATTAAACCAATGGGGTTTGGGCAGCGGGACTAGGCCGCTGCCTATAGGTAAAAAAAAAAAAAAAAAAAAAAAAAAAAAAAAAAAAACGAAATTAAACCAATGGGGTTTGGGCAGCAAGACTAGGCCGCTGCTATAGTTAAAAAAACAAAAAAACAAAAAAAAAAACAAAAAAACAAAAAAAAAAAACAAAAAAAAACAAAAAAAAAACAAAAAAAAAAACAGGAAATCAAACGAATGGGGTTCGGGCAGCAAGACTAGGCCGCTGCCTATAGTTAAAAAAAACAAAAACAAAAAAAAAAAACAAAAAAAACAAAAAAAACAAAAAAAAAACAAAAAAAAAAACACGAAATTAAACCAATGGGAAATTAAACCAATCGGGTTTGGGAAGCAGGATTAGGCCGCTGTCTATAAGTACAAAAAAAAAAAAAAAAAAAAAAACATGTAATTAAACCAATGGTGTTTGGGCAGCAAGACAAGGCCGCTGCCTATAAGTAAAAAAAAAAAAAAAAAAACAGGAAATTAAACCAATGGGGTTTGGGCAGCAGGACAAGGCCGCTGCCTATAAGTAAAAAAAAAAAAAAAAAAAAAAAAAAAAAAAAAAAAAAAAAAAAAAAAAGAAATTAAACCAATGGGGTTTGGGCAGCAGGAATAGGCCGCTGCCTAAAGGTAAATAAAAAAAAAAAAAAAAAAGGAAATTAAACCAATGGGGTTTGGGCAGCAGGACTAGGCCGCTGCCTATAAGTAAAAAAAAAAAAAAAAAAAAAAAAAAATGAAATTAAACCAATGGGGTTTGGGCAGCAGAACTAGGCCGCTGCATATAGGTAAAAAAAAAAAAAAAAAAAAAAAAAAAAAAAAAAAAAAAAAAAAAAAAAACAGGAAATTAAACCAATGGGCCTCCCCATTGGTTACTGGGCAGCGGCCCAGTATCATGCT
>CM075766.1:71963176-71975676 GCA_037974665.1 Ehretia macrophylla | reverse complement strand
TTTTTTTTTTTTTTATCTATAGGCCTCGCCCTAGTCATCCTGCCCAAACCCCATTGGTTTAATTTCCTGTTTTTTATTTTTTTATTTATTTATTTTTTTTTTACCTATAGGCAGTGGCCTAGTTCTGCTGCCCAAACCCCATTGGTTTAATTTCCTTTTTTTTTTTTTTTTTTTTTTTCTTAAAGTCAGGGGCCTAGTCCTGCTGCCCAAACCCCATTGGTTTTATTTCTTTTTTTTTTTTTTTTTTTTAATTTTTTTACTAATGGGCAGCGGCCTAGTCCTGCTGCCTAAACCTCATTGGTTTAATTTCCTATTTTTTTTTTTTTTTTTACTTATAGGCAGCGGCCTAGCGCTACTGCCCAAACCCCATTGGTTTAATTTCACATTGGTTTCATTTCCTGTTTTTTTTTTTTTTTTTTTTTTTTTTTTTTTTTTTTTTTTTTTTTTTTTTTTTTAACTATAGGCAGCGGCTTAGTCCTCCTGCACAGACCCCATTGGTTTAATTTTCTTTTTTTTTTTTTTTTTTTTTTTTTTTTTTTTTACTTATATGCAGCGGCCTATTCCTGCTGCCCACACCCCATTGGTTTAATTTTCTGTTTTTTTTTTTTTTTTTTTTTTTTTTTTTTTTTTTTTTTTTTTAGCTTTAGGCAGCGGCCCATTCCTGCTGCCCAAACCCCATTGGTTTAATTTCCTGTTTGGCCTAGTCCTGCTGCCCAAACGCCATTGGTTTAATTTCCTTTTTTTTTTTTTTTTTTTTTTTTTTTTTTTACTTATAGGCAGCGGCCTAGTCCTGCTGCCCAAACCCCATTGGTTTAATTTCCTGTATTTTTTACTTATAGGCAGCGGCCTAGTCTTGCTGCCCAAACCCCATTGTTTTAATTTATTGTTTTTTTTTTTTTTTTTTTTTTTTTTTTTTTTTTTTTTTTTTTTTTTACCTATAGCCAGCGGCCTTGTCCTGCTGCCCAAACCCCATTGGTTTAATTTCCTTTTTTTTTTTTTTTTTTTACCTATAGGCAGCGGCCTAGTCCTGCTGCCCAAACCCCATTGGTTTAATTTCCTTTTTTTTTTTTTTTTTTTTTTTTCTTATAGGCAGCGGCCTAGTCCTGCTGCCCACACCCCATTAGTTTAAATTCTTGTTTTTTTTTTTTTTTTACCTTAAAGCAGCGGCCCATTCCTGCTGCCCAAACCCCATTGGTTTAATTTCCTTCTTTTTTTTTTTTTTTTTTTTTTTTTTTTTTTACTTATAGGCAGCGGCCTAGTCCTGCTGCCCAAACCCTATTGGTTTAATTTCATTTTTTTTTTTTTACTTATAGGCAGCGGCCTAGTCCTGCTGCCCAAACCCCATTGTTTTAATTTCCTTTTTTTTTTTTTTTTTTTTTTTTTTTTTTTTTTACCTATAGGCAGCGGCCTTGTCCTGCTGCCCAAACCCCATTGGATTAATTTCCTTTTTTTATTTATTTATTTATTTATTTATTTTTACCTATAGGCAGCGGCCTTGTCCTGCTGCACAAACCCCATTGGATTAATTTCTTGTTTTTTTTTTTTTTTTTTTTTTTTTTTTTTTTTTTTTTTTTTTTTTTTTTTTTTTTTTTTTTTACCTATATGCAGTGGCCTAGTCCTGCTGCCCAAACCCCATTGGTTTAATTTCCTGTTTTTTTTTTTTTTATTTATTTTTTTTTTTTTATTTTATTTTTTTTATCTATAGGCAGCGGCCTAGTCCTGTTGCCCAAACCCCATTGGTTTAATTTCCTGTTTTTTTTTTTTTTTTATTTTTTTTATTTTTTTTATTTTTTATATATTTTTTTTTTACCTATAGGCAGCGACCTAGTCCTGCTGCCCAAACCCCATTGGTTTAATTTCCTTTTTTTTTTTTTTTTTTTTTTTTTTTTTACTTATGGGCAGCGGCCTAGCCCTACTGCCCAAACCCCATTGGTTTAATTTCCTTTTTTTTTTTTTTTTTTTTTTTTAACTATAGGCAGCGGCCTAGTCCTGCTGCCAAAACCCCATTGGTTTAATTCCCTTTTTTTTTTTTTTTATACTTATAGGCAGCGGCCTAGTCCTGCTGCCCACACCCCATTGGTTTAATTTCCTTCTTTTTTTTTTTTTTTTTTTTTTTTTTACTTATAGGCAGCGGCCTAATCCTGCTGCCCACACCCTATTGGTTTAATTTCATGTTTTTTTTTTTTTTACTTATAGGCAGCGGCCTAGTCCTGCTGCCCAAACCCCAATGGTTTAATTTCCTTTTTTTTTTTTTTTTTTTTTTTTTTTTTTACCTATAGGCAGCGGCCTTGTCCTGCTGCCCAAACCCCATTGGATTAATTTTCTTTTTTTATTTATTTATTTTTTTTTTATTTTTACCTATAGGCAGCGGCCTTGTACTGCTGCCCAAACCCCATTGGATTAATTTCTTGTTTTTTTTTTTTTTTTTTTTTTTTTTTTTTTTTTTTACCTATATGCAGTGGCCTAGTCCTGCTGCCCAAACCCCATTGGTTTAATTTCCTGTTTTTTTTTTTTTTTTTTTTTTTTTTTTTTTTTTTTTTTTTTTTTTTTTTTTTTAGCCAGCGTCCTAGTGCTACTGCCCAAACCCCATTGGTTTACTTTCATGTTTTTTTTTTTATTTTTTATTTCTTATTTTTTTATTTTTTATTTTTTTTATCTATAGGCAGCGGCCTAGTCCTGCTGCGCAAACCCCATTGGTTTAATTTCCTGTTTTTTTTTTATTTTTTTTTTATTTTTTATATATTTTTTTTTTTACCTATAGGCAGCGACCTAGTCCTGCTGCCCAAACCCCATTGGTTTAATTTCCTTTTTTTTTTTTTTTTTTTTTTTACTTATAGTCAGCGGCCTAGTCCTACTGCCCAAACCCCATTGGTTTAATTTCTTGTTTTTTTTTTTTTTTTTTTTTTTTTTTTTTTTTTTTTTTTTTTTAACTATAGGCAGCGGCCTAGTCCTGCTGCCCAAACCCCATTGGTATAATTTCCTGTTTTTTTTTTTTTTTTTTTTTTTCTTTTTTTTTTTTTTTTTTTTTTTTTTTTTTTTTTTTTTTTTTACTTATAGGCAGCGGCCTAATCCTGCTGCCCAAACCCCATTGGTTTAATTTCGAGTTTTTTTTTTTTTTTTTTTTTTTTTTTTTTTTTTACTTATAGGCAGCGGCCTAGCCCTGCTGCCCAAACCCCATTGGTTTAATTTCGAATTTTTTTTTTTTTTTTTTTTTTTTTAAACTTATAGGCAGCGGCCTAGTCCTGCTGCCCAAACCCCATTGGTTTAATTTCTTTTTTTTTTTTTATAACTATAGGCAGCGGCCTAGTCCTGCTGCCCAAACCCCATTGGTATAATTTCCTGTTTTTTTTTTTTTTTTTTTTTTTTTTTTTTTTTTTTTTTTTTTTTTTTTTTTTTTTACTTATAGGCAGCGGCCTAGTCCTGCTGCCCAAACCCCATTGGTTTAATTTCCTGTTTTTTTTTTTTTTTTTTTTACCTATAGGCAGCGGCCTAGTCCTGCTGCCCAAACCCCATTGGTTTAATTTCTTTTTTTTTTTTTTTTTTTTTTTTTTTACTTATGGGGAGCGGCCTAGTCCTGCTGCCCAAACCCCATTGGTTTAATTTCGTGTTTTTTTTTTTTTTTTTATTTTTAAACTTATAGGCAGCGGCGTAGCCCTGCTGCCCAAACCCCATTGGTTTAATTTCCTTTTTTTTTTTTTTTTTTTTTTTTTTTTTTTTTTTTTAACTATAGGCAGCGGCCTAGTCCTGCTGCCCAAACCCCATTGGTTTAATTTTTTTTTTTTTTTTTTTTTTTTTTACCTATAGGCAGCTGCCTAGTCCAGCTGTCCAAACCCCATTGGTTTAATTTCCTTTTTTTTTTTTTTTTTTTATACTTATAGTCAGCGGCCTAGTCCTACTGCCAAAACCCCATTGGTTTAATTTCTTGTTTTTTTTTTTTTTTTTTTTTTTTTTTTTTTTTTTTTTTTTTTTTTAACTATAGGCAGCGGCCTAGTCCTGCTGCCCAAACCCCATTGGTATAATTTCGTGTTTTTTTTTTTTTTTTTACTTATAGGCAGCGGTCTAGTCCTGCTGCCCAAACCCCATTGGTTTAATTTCCTGTTTTTTTTTTTTTTTTTTTTTTTTTTTTTTTTTTACCTATAAGCAGCGGCCTAGTCCTGCTGCCCAAACCCCATTGGTTTAATTTCCTTTTTTTTTTTTTTTTTACTTATAGTCAGCGGCCTAGTCCTATTGCCCAAACCCCATTGGTTTAATTTCTTGTTTTATTATTTTTTTTTATTTTTTATTTGTTATTTTTTTATTTTTTAACTATAGGCAGCGGCCTAGTCCTGCTACCCAAACCCCATTGGTATAATTTCCTGTTTTTTTTTTTTTTTTTTTTTTTTTTTTTTTTTTTTTTTTTTTTTTTTTTTTTTACCTATATGCAGCGGCCTAGTCCTGCTGCCCAAACACCATTGGTTTAATTTCCTGTTTTTTTTTTTTTTTTTTTTTTTTTTTTTTTTTTTATTTTTTTTTTTTTACCTATATGCAGCGGCCTAGTCCTGCTGCCAAACCCCATTGGTTTAATTTCCTGTTTTTTTTTTTTTTTTTACCTATAGGCAACGGCCTAGTCCTGCTGCCCAAACCCCATTGGTTTAATTTCGTTTTTTTTTTTTTTTTTTTTTTTTTTACTTATAGTCAGCGGCCTAGTCCTACTGCCCAAACTCCATTGGTTTAATTTCTTGTTTTATTATTTTTTTTTATTTTTTATTTGTTATTTTTTTATTTTTTAACTATAGGCAGCTGCCTAGTCCTGCTGCCCAAACCCCATTGGTATAATTTCCTGTTTTTTTTTTTTTTTTTTTTTTTTTTTTTGTTTTTTTTTTTTTTTTTTTAACCTATATGCATTGGCCTAGTCCTGCTGCCCAAACACCATTGGTTTAATTTCCTTTTTTTTTTTTTTTTTTTTTTTTTTAACTCATAGGCAGCGGCCTAGTACTACTGCCCAAACCCCATTGGTTTAATTTCCTGTTTTTTTTTTTTTTTTTTTTTTTTTTTTTTTTTTTTTTTTTTTTTTTTATCTATAGGCAGCGGCCTAGTCCTGTTGCCCAAACCCCATTGATTTAATTTCCCGTTTTTTATTTTTTTTTTTATTTATTTTTTTTTTACCTATAGGCAGCGGCCTAGTCCTGCTGCCCAAATCCCATTGGTTTAATTTCCTTTTTTTTTTTTTTTTTTTTTTTTTTACTTAAAGTCAGCGGCCTAGTCCTGCTGCCCAAACCCCATTGGTTTAATTTCTTTTTTTTTTTTTTTTTTTTTTTTTTACTTATGGGCAGCGGCCTAGTCCTGCTGCCCAAACCACATTGGTTTAATTTCCTTTTTTTTTTTTTTTTTTTTACTTATAGGCAGCGGCCTAGCCCTACTACCCAAACCCCATTGGTTTAATTTCACATTGGTTTCATTTCCTGTTTTTTTTTTTTTTTTTTTTTTTTTTTTTTTTTTTTTTTTTTTTTTTTTTTTAACTATAGGCAGCGGCCTAGTCCTGCTGCCCAAACCCCATTGGTTTAATTTCCTTTTTTTTTTTTTTTTTTTTTTTTTTTTTTACTTATATGCAGCGGCCTATTCCTGCTGCCCACACCCCATTGGTTTAATTTTCTGTTTTTTTTTTTTTTTTTTTTTTTTTTTTTTTTTTTTTCTTTTTTTAGCTTTAGGCAGCGGCCCATTCCTGCTGCCCAAACCCCATTGGTTTAATTTCCTGTTTGGCCTAGTCCTGCTGCCCAAACCCCATTGGTTTAATTTCCTGTTTTTTTTTTTTTTTTTTTTTTTTTTTTTTTTACCTATAGGCAACGGCCTAGTCCTGCTGCCCCAACCCCATTCGTTTTTTTTTTTTTTTTTTTTTTTTTTTTTTTTTTTTTTTTTTTTTTTTTTTTTTTATCTATAGCCAGCGGCCTTGTCCTGCTGCCAAAACCCCATTGGTTTAATTTCTTTTTTTTTTTTTTTTTTTTTTTTTTTTAACCTATAGGCAGCGGCCTAGTCCTGCTGCCCAAACCCCATTGGTTTAATTTCCTTTTTTTTTTTTTTTTTTTTTTTTACTTATAGTCAGCAGCCTAGTCCTACTGCCCAAACCCCATTGGTTTAATTTCTTGTTTTATTTTTTTTTTATTTTTTATTTTTATTTTTTATTTTTAACTATAGGTAGCGGCCTAGCCCTACTGCCCAAACCCCATTGGTTTAATTTCCTGTTTTTTTTTTTTTTTTTTTTTTTTTTTTTTTTTTTTTTTTTTTTTTTTTTTTTTTTTTACTTATGGGCAGCGGCCTAGTCCTGCTGCCCAAACCCCATTGGTTTAATTTCCTATTTTTTTTTTTTTTACTTATAGGCAGCGGCCTAGCCCTACTGCCCAAACCCCATTGGTTTAATTTCACATTGGTTTAATTTCCTGTTTTTTTTTTTTTTTTTTTTTTTTTTTTTTTTTTTTTTTTAACTATAGGCAGCGGCCTAGTCCTGCTGCCCAAACCCCATTGGTTTAATTTCCTTTTTTTTTTATTTTTTTTTATTTTTTTTTTTACTTATATGCAGCGGCCTAGTCCTGCTGCCCACACCCCATTGGTTTGATTTTCTGTTTTTTTTTTTTTTTTTTTTTTTTTTTTTTTTTTTTTTAGCTTTAGGCATCGGCCCATTCCTGCTGCCCAAACCCCATTGGTTTAATTTCGTGTTTGGCCTAGTCCTGCTGCCCAAACCCCATTGGTTTAATTTCCTTTTTTTTTTTTTTTTTTTTTTTTTTTTTTTTTTTTTTACCTATAGGCAGCGGCCTAGTCCTGCTGCCCAAACCCCATTGGTTTAATTTCCTTTTTATTTTTTTTTTTTATTTTTTTTTTTTACTTATATGCAGCGGCCTAGTCCTGCTGCCCACACCCCATTGGTTTGATTTTCTGTTTTTTTTTTTTTTTTTTTTTTTTTTTTTTTTTTTTTTTTAGCTTTAGGCATCGGCCCATTCCTGCTGCCCAAACCCCATTGGTTTAATTTCGTGTTTGGCCTAGTCCTGCTGCCCAAACCCCATTGGTTTAATTTCCTTTTTTTTTTTTTTTTTTTTTTTTTTTTTTTTTTTTTACCTATAGGCAGCGGCCTAGTCCTGCTGCCCAAACCCCATTGGTTTAATTTCCTGTATTTTTCTTATAGACAGCGGCCTAGTCCTGCTGCCCAAACCCCATTGGTTTAATTTCCTGTATTTTTTTTTTTTTTTTTTTTTTTTTTACTTATAGACAGCGACCTAGTCCTGCTGCCCAAACCCCATTCGTTTAATTTCCTGTATTTTTTTTTTTATTTTTTTTATTTTTTTACTTATAGACAGCGGCCTAGTCATGCTTCCCAAACCCCATTGGTTTAATTTCCTTTTTTTTATTTTTTTTTTAATTTTTTTTTTTCCTATAGGCAGCGGCCTAGTCCTGCTGCCCAAACCCCATTGTTTTAATTTCCTGTTTTTTTTTTTTTTTTTTTTTTTTTTTTTTTTTTTACCTATAGCCAGCGGCCTTGTCCTGCTGCCCAAACCCCATTGGTTTAATTTCCTGGTTTTTTTTTTTTTTTTTTTTTTACCTATAGGCAGCGGCCTAGTCCTGCTGCCCAAACCCCATTGGTTTAATTTCCTTTTTTTTTTTTTTTTTTTTTTTTTTTTTTTTTTTTTTTACCTATATGCAGCGGCCTAGTCCTGCTGCCAAACCCCATTGGTTTAATTTCCTGTTTTTTTTTTTTTTTTTTTTTTTTTTTTTTTTTTTTTTTTTTTTTTTTTTTTTTTTTTTACCTATAGGCAACGGCCTAGTCCTGCTGCCTAAACCCCATTGGTTTAATTTCCTTTTTTTTTTTTTTTTTACTTATAGTCAGCGGCCTAGTCCTACTGCCCAAACCCCATTGGTTTAATTTCTTGTTTTATTATTTTTTTTTATTTTTTATTTGTTATTTTTTTATTTTTTAACTATAGGCAGCTGCCTAGTCCTGCTGCCCAAATCCCATTGGTATAATTTCCTTTTTTTTTTTTTTTTTTTTTTTTTTTTTTTTTTTTTTTACCTTTATGCAGCGGCCTAGTCCTGCTGCCCAAACACCATTGGTTTAATTTCCTTTTTTTTTTTTTTTTAACTCATAGGCAGCGGCCTAGTACTACTGCCCAAACCCCATTGGTTTAATTTCCTGTTTTTTTTTTTTTTTTTTTTTTTTTTTTTTTTTTTTTTTTTTTTATCTATAGGCAGCGGCCTAGTCCTGCTGCCCAAACCCCTTTGGTTTAATTTCCTGTTTTTTATTTTTTTTATTTATTTATTTTTTTTTTACCTATAGGCAGCGGCCTAGTCCTGCTGCCCAAACCCCATTGGTTTAATTTCCTTTTTTTTTTTTTTTTTTTTTTTACTTAAAGTCAGAGGCCTAGTCCTGCTGCCCAAAACCCATTGGTTTAATTTTCTGTTTTTTTTTTTATTTTTTTTTTATTTTTAGCTTTAGGCAGCGGCCCATTCCTGCTGCCCAAACCCCATTGGTTTAATTTCCTTTTTTTTTTTTTTTTACTTATAGGCAGCGGCCTAGTCCTGCTGCCCAAACCCCATTGGTTTAATTTCCTTTTTTTTTTTTTTTTTTACTTATAGGCAGCGGCCTAGCCCTACTGCCCAAACCCCATTGGTTTAATTTCACATTGGTTTAATTTCCTGTTTTTTTTTTTTTTTTTTTTTTTTTTTTTTTTTTTTTTTTTTTAACTATAGGCAGCGGCCTAGTCCTGCTGCCCAAACCCCATTGGTTTAATTTCCTTTTTTTTTTTTTTTTTTACTTATATGCAGCGGCCTAGTCCTGCTGCCCACACCCCATTGGTTTAATTTTCTGTTTTTTTTTTTTTTTATTTTTTTTTTATTTTTTTTTTTTTTTTTTTTTTAGCTTTAGGCAGCGGCCCATTCCTGCTGCCCAAACCCCATTGGTTTAATTTCCTGTTTGGCCTAGTCCTGCTGCCCAAACCCCATTGGTTTAATTTCCTGTTTTTTTTTTTTTTTTTTTTTTTTTTTTACTTATAGGCAGCGGCCTAGTCCTGCTGCCCAAACCCCATTGGTTTAATTTCCTGTATTTTTCTTATAGACAGCGGCCTAGTCCTGCTGCCCAAACCCCATTGGTTTAATTTCCTGTCTTTTTTTTTTTTTTTTTTTTTTTTTTTTTTTTTTTTTTTACTTCTAGACAGCGGCCTAGTCCTGCTGCCCAAACCCCATTCGTTTAATTTCCTGTATTTGATTTTTTTTTTTTTTTTTTTTTTTTTTTTACTTATAGACAGCGGCCTAGTCCTGCTGCCCAAACCCCATTGGTTTAATTTCCTTTATTTTTTTTTTTTTTTTTTTTTTTTACTTATAGGCGGCGGCCTAGTCCTTCTTCCCAAACCCCATTGTTTTAATTTCCTGTTTTTTTTTTTTTTTTTTTTTTTTTTTTTTTTTTTTTTTTTTTTACCTATAGCCAGCGGCCTTGTCCTGCTGCCCAAACCCCATTGGTTTAATTTCCTGTTTTTTTTTTTTTTTTTTTTTTTTTTTTATTTTTTTTTTTTACCTATAGGCAGCGGCCGAGTCCTGCTGCCCAAACTCCATTGGTTTAATTTCCTTTTTTTTTTTTTTTTTTTTTTTTTTTACTTATAGTCAGCGGCCTAGTCCTTCTGGCCAAACCCCATTGGTTTAATTTCTTGTTTTATTTTTTTTTTTATTTTTTATTTTTTATTTTTTTTTAACTATAGGCAGCGGCCTAGCCCTACTGCCCAAACCCCATTGGTTTAATTTCCTGTTTTTTTTTTTTTTTTTTTTTTTTTTTTTTTTTTTTTACTTATAGGCAGAGGCCTAGCCCTACTGCCCAAACCCCATTGGTTTAATTTCCTTTTTTTTTTTTTTTTTTTTTTTTTAACTATAGGCAGCGGCCTAGTCCTGCTGCCCAAACCCCATTGGTTTAATTTAATTTTTTTTTTTTTTTTACTTATAGGCAGCGGCCTAGTCCTGCTGCCCACACCCCATTTGTTTAATTTCTTTTTTTTTTTTTTTTTTTACTTATAGGCAGCGGCCTAGTCCTGCTGCCCAAACCCCATTGTTTTAATTTCCTATTTTTTTTTTTTTTTTATTTTTTTTTTTTTTTTTATTACCTATATGCATCGGCCTAGTCCTGCTGCCCAAACACCATTGGTTTAATTTCCTGTTTTTTTTTTTTTTTTTTTTTTTTTTTTTTTTTTTTTTTTTTTTTTTTTTTACCTATATGCAGCGGCCTAGTCCTGCTGCCAAACCCCATTGGTTTAATTTCCTGTTTTTTTTTTTTTTTTTTTTTTTTTTTTTTTTTTTTTTTTTTTTTTTTTTACCTATAGGCAACGGCCTAGTCCTGCTGCCCAAACCCCATTGGTTTAATTTCCTTTTTTTTTTTTTTTACTTATAGTCAGCGGCCTAGTCCTACTGCCCAAACCCCATTGGTTTAATTTCTTGTTTTATTATTATTTTTTATTTTTTATTTGTTATTTTTTTATTTTTTAACTATAGGCAGCTGCCTAGTCCTGCTGCCCAAACCCCATTGGTATAATTTCCTGTTTTTTTTTTTTTTTTTTTTTACCTATATGCAGCGGCCTAGTCCTGCTGTCCAAACACCATTGGTTTAATTTCCTTTTTTTTTTTTTTTTTTAACTCATAGGCAGCGGCCTAGTACTACTGCCCAAACCCCATTGGTTTAATTTCCTGTTTTTTTTTTTTTTTTTTTTTTTTTTTTTTTTTTTTTTTTTATCTAGAGGCAGCGGCCTAGTCCTGCTGCCCAAACCCCATTGGTTTAATTTCCTGTTTTTTATTTTTTTTATTTATTTATTTTTTTTTTACCTATAGGCAGCGGCGTAGTCCTGCTGCCCAAACCCAATTGGATTAATTTCCTTTTTTTTTTTTTTTTTTTTTACTTAAAGACAACGACATACTCCTGCAACCCAAACCCCATTGGTTTAATTTCTTTTTTTTTTTTTTATTTTACTTATGGGCAGCGGCCTAGTCCTGCTGCCAGGACCCCATTGGTTTAATTTCCTATTTTTTTTTTTTTTTTACTTATAGGCAGCGGCCTAGCCCTGCTGCCCAAACCCCATTGGTTTAATTTCCATTTTTTTTTTTTTTTTTTTTTTTTTTTTTTTACTTATATGCAGCGGCCTATTCCTGCTGCCCACACCCCATTGGTTTAATTTTCTGTTTTTTTTTTTTTTTTTTTTTTTTTTTTTTTTTTTTTTAGCTTTAGGCAGCGGCCCATTCCTGCTGCCCAAACCCCATTGGTTTAATTTCCTGTTTGGCCTAGTCCTGCTGCCCAAACCCCATTGGTTTAATTTCCTGTTTTTTTTTTTTTTTTTTTTTTTTTTTTTTTTTTTTTTTTACTTATAGGCAGCGGCCTAGTCCTGCTGCCCAAACCCCATTGGTTTAATTTCCTGTATTTTTTACTTATAGGCAGCGGCCTAGTCCTGCTGCCCAGTCCCCATTGTTTTATTTTCCTTCTTTTTTTTTTTCTTTTTTTTTTTTTTTTTTTTACCTATAGGCAGCGGCCTAGTTCTGCTGCCCAAACCCCATTGGTTTAATTTCCTTTTTTTTTTTTTTTTTTTTTTTACTTATAGTCAGCGGCCTAGTCCTACTGCCCAAACCCCATTGGTTTAATTTCTTGTTTTATTTTTTTTTTATTTTTATTTTTTTATTTTTTTTTTTAACTATAGGCAGCGGCCTAGCCCTACTGCCCAAACCCCATTGGTTTAATTTCCTATTTTATTTTTTTTTTACTTATAGGCAGCGGCCTAGCCCTACTGCCCAAACCCCATTGGTTTAATTTCACATTGGTTTAATTTCCATTTTTTTTTTTTTTTTTTTTTAACTATAGACAGCGGCCTAGTCCTGCCGCCCAAACCCCATTGGTTTAATTTCCTTTTTTTTTTTTTTTTTTTTTTTTTTTTTTTTTACTTATATGCAGCGGCCTAGTCCTGCTGCCCACACCCCATTGGTTTGATTTTCTGTTTTTTTTTATTTTTTTTTTTTATTTTTTTTTTTTATTTTTTTTTTTTTTTAGCTTTAGGCATCGGCCCATTCCTGCTGCCCAAACCCCATTGGTTTAATTTCCTTTTTTTTTTTTTTTTTTTTTTTTTTTTTTTTTTTTTTTTTTTTTTTTTTTTACTTATAGGCAGCGGCCTAGTCCTGCTGCCCAAACCCCATTGGTTTAATTTCCTGTATTTTTCTTATAGACAGCGGCCTAGTCTTGCTGCCCAAACCCCATTGGTTTAATTTCCTGTATTTTTTTTTTTTTTTTTTTTACTTGTAGACAGCGACCTAGTCCTGCTGCCCAAACCCCATTCGTTTAATTTCCTGTATTTTTTTTTTTTTTTTTTTTATACTTATAGACAGCGGCCTAGTCCTGCTGCCCAAACCCCTTTGGTTTAATTTCCTTTATTTTATTTTTTTTTTTTTTTTTTTATACTTATAGGCAGCGGCCTAGTCCTGCTGTCCAAACCCCATTGTTTTAATTTCCTGTTTTTTTTTTT
>CM075766.1:71950676-71953176 GCA_037974665.1 Ehretia macrophylla | reverse complement strand
CTGCCCAAACCCCATTGGATTAATTTCTTTTTTTTTATTTTTTTATTTTTTTTTTATTTTTACGTATAGGCAGCGGCCTAGTCCTGCTGCCCAACCACCATTGGTTTAATTTCCTGTTTTTTTTTTTTTTTTTTTTTTTTTTTTTTTTACTTAAAGGCAGGGGGCTAGCCCTGCTGCCCAAACCCCATTGGTTTAATTTCCTTTTTTTTTTTTTTTTTTTTTTTTTTTTTTTTTTTTTTTTTTTTTTTTTTTTTTTTACCTATAGGCAGCGGCCTAGTCCTGCTGCCCAAACCCCATTGGTTCAATTTCCTTTTTCTTTTTTTTCTTTTTTTTTTTTTTTTTTTTTTTTTTTTTTTTTTTTTTTTTTACCTATAGGCAGCGGCCTAGTCCTGCTGCCCAAACCCCATTGGTTCAATTTCCTTTTTTTTTTTTTTTTTTTTTTTTTTTTTTACTTATAGTCAGCGGCCTAATCCTGCTTCCCAAACCCGATTGGATTAATTTCCTATTTTTTTTTTTTTACCTATAGGCAGCCGCCTAGTTCTGCTGCCCAAACCCCATTGGTTTAATTTCATTTTTTTTTTTTTTTTTTACTTATAGGCAGCGGCCTAGTCCTGCTGCCCAAACCCCATTGGTTTAATTTCCTTTTTTTTTTTTTTTTTTTTTTTTTTACCTTTAGGCAGCGGCCTATTCCTGCTACCCAAACCCCATTGGTTTAATTTCCTGTTTTTTTTTTTTATTTTTTTTATTTTTTATTTATTTATTTATTTATAGGCAGCGGCCTAGTCCTGCTCCCAAAACCCCATTGGTTTAATTTCCTTTTTTTTTTTTTTTTTTTTTTTTTACCTATAGGCAGCGGCCTTGTCCTGCTGCCAAAACCCCATTGGATTAATTTCTTGTTTTTTTTTTTTTTTACCGATATGCAGCGGCCTAGTCCTGCTGCCCAAACCCCATTGGTTTAATTTCCTGTTTTTTTTTTTTTTTTTTTTCTACTTATAGTCAGCGGCCTAGTCCTACTACCCAAACCCCATTGATTTAATTTCTTGTTTTTTTTTATTTTTATTTATTTTTTTTTTTTTTAACTATAGGCAGCGGCCTAATCCTGCTTCCCAAACCCGATTGGTTTAATTTCCTATTTTTTTTTTATTTTTTATTTTACCTATAGGCAGCGGCCTAGTTCTGCTGCCCAAACCCCATTGGTTTAATTTCATTTTTTTTTTTTTTTTTTTTTTTTTTACTTATATGCAGCGGCCTAGTCCTGCTGCCCAAACCCCATTGGTTTAATTTCCTTTTTTTTTTTTTTTTTTTTACTTATAGGCAGCGGCCTTGTCCTGCTGCCCAAACCCCATTGGATTAATTTCCTGTTTTTTATTTATTTTTTATTTTTTTTTATTTTTTTTTTACCTATATGCAGCGGCCTAGTCCTGCTGCCCAAACTCCATTGGTTTAATTTCCTGTTTTTTTTTTTTTTTTTTTTTACTTATAGGCAGCGGCTTAGCCCTACTTCCGAAACCCCAATGGTTTAATTTCCCTTTTTTTTTTTTTTTTTTTTTTTTTAAATCTATAGGCAGCGGCCTAGTCCTGCTGCCCAAACCCCATTGGTTTAATTTCATGTTTTTTTTTTTTTTTTTTTTTATTTTTTTTTTTTTAGCTTTAGGCAGCGGCCCATTCCTGCTGCCCAAACCCCATTGGTTTAATTTCCTGTTTGGCCTAGTCCTGCTGCCCAAACCCCATTGGTTTAATTTCCTTTTTTTTTTTTTTTTTTTTTTTTTTTTTTTTTTTTTTTACTTATAGGCAGCGGCCTAGTCCTGCTGCCCAAACCCCATTGGTTTAATTTCCTGTATTTTTTACTTATAGGCAGCGGCCTAGTCCTGCTGCCCAAACCCCATTGGTTTAATTTCCTGTATTTTTTACTTATAGGCAGCGGCCTAGTCCTGCTGCCCAAACCCCATTGTTTTAATTTATTGTTTTTTTTTTTTTTTTTTTTTTTTTTTTTTACTTATGGGCAGCGGCCTAGTCCTGCTGCCCAAACCCCATTGGTTTAATTTCCTTTTTTTTTTTTTTTTACTTATAGGCAGCGGCCTAGCCCTACTGCCCAAACCCCATTGGTTTAATTTCACATTGGTTTAATTACCTGTTTTTTTTTATTTTTTATTTTTTTATTTTTTTTATTTTTTTTATTTTTTATCTATAGGCAGCGGCCTAGTCCTGCTGCCCAACCCCCATTGGTTTAATTTCCTTTTTTTTTTTTTTTTTTTTTTTTTTTTTTACTTATATGCAGCGGCCTAGTCCTGCTGCCCACACCCCATTGGTTTAATTTTCTGTTTTTTTTTTTTTTTTTTTTTTTTTTTTTTTTTTTTTTTTTTTTTTAGCTTGAGGCAGCGGCCCATTCCTGCTGCCCAAACCCCATTGGTTTAATTTCCTGTTTGGCCTAGTCCTGCTGCCCAAACCCCATTTGTTTAATTTCCTGTTTTTTTTTTTTTTTTTTTTTTTTTTTTTTTTT
>CM075766.1:71938176-71940676 GCA_037974665.1 Ehretia macrophylla | reverse complement strand
TATAGGCAGCGGCCTTGTCCTGTTGCCCAAACCCCATTGGATTAATTTCCTGTTTTTTTTTTTATTTTTTTTTTATTTTTTTTTTTATTTTTATTTTTTTTACCTATATGCAGCGGCCTAGTCCTGCTGCCCAAACCCCATTGGTTTAATTTCCTGTTTTTTTTTTTTTTTTTTTTTTTTTTACTTATAGGCAGCGGCCTAGCCCTACTGCCCAAACCCCAATGGTTTAATTTCCTTTTTTGTTTTTTTTTTTTTTTTTTTTTTTTTTTTTTTTTTTTTTTTTAAATCTATAGGCAGCGGCCTAGTCCTGCTGCCCAAACCCCATTGGTTTAATTTCCTTTTTTTTTTTTTTTTTTTTTACCTATAGACAGCGGCCTAGCCCTGCTGCCCAAACCCCATTGGTTTAATTTCCTGTTTTTTTTTTTTTTTTTTTTTTTTTTTTTTTTTTTTTTTTTACTTATAGGCAGCGGCCTAGTCCTGCTTCCCAAACCCGATTGGTTTAATTTCCTGTTTTTTTTTTTTTTTTTTTTTTTTTTTTTTTTTTTTTTTTTTTTTTTTTTTTTTTTTTTTTTACTTATAGGCAGCGGCCTAGTCCTGCTTCCCAAACCCGATTGGTTTAATTTCCTATTTTTTTTATTTTATTTTATTTTATTTTATTTTTTTTACCTATAGGCAGTGGCCTAGTTCTGCTGCCCAAACCCCATTTCTTTAATTTCCTTTTTTTTTTTTTTTTTTTTTTTACTTATAGGCAGCGGCCTAGTCCTGCTGCCCAAATCCCATTGGTTTAATTTCCCATTGGTTTAATTTCCTGTTTTTTTTTTTGTTTTTTTTGTTTTTTTTTTTTTTTGGTTTTTTTTTTTAACTATAGCAGCGGCCTAGTCTTGCTGCCCAAACCCCATTGGTTTAATATCGTTTTTTTTTTTTTTTTTTTTTTTTTTTTTTTTTACTTATAGGCAGCGGCCTAGTCCTGCTGCCCAAACCCCATTGGTTTAATTTCCTGTTTTTTTTTTTTTTTTTTTTTTTACCTTTAGGCAGCGGCCTATTCCTGCTTCCCAAACCCAATTGCTTTAATTTCATGTTTTTTTTTTTTTTTTTTCCTATGGGCAGCGGCCTAGCATGATACTGGGCCGCTGCCCAGTAACCAATGGGGAGGCCCATTGGTTTAATTTCCTCTTTTTTTTTTTTTTTTTTTTTTTTTTTTACCTATAGGCAGCGTCCTATTCCTGCTGCCCAAACCCCATTGGTTTAATTTCCTGTTTTTTTTTTTTTTTTTTTTTTTTTTTTTTTTTTTTTTTTTTTTTTTTTACCTATAGGCAGCGGCCTAGTCCTGCTGCCCGAACCCCATTGGTTTAATTTCTTTTTTTTTAATTTTTTAATTTTTTTTTTTTTTTTACTTATAGGCAGCGGCCTAGTCCTGCTTCCTAAACCCCATTGGTTTAATTTCATGTTTTTTTTTTTTTTTTTTTTTACTTATAGGCAGCGGCCTAGTCCTACTCCCCAAACCCCATTGGTTTAATTTCCCGTTTTTTTTATTTTTTTTTATTTTTTATTTTTTTATTTTTATCTATAGGCAGCGGCCTAGTCCTGCTGCCCAAACCCCATTGGTTTAATTTCCTTTTTTTTTTTTTTTTTTTTTTTTTTTTTTTTTTTTTTTTACCTATAGGCAGTGGCCTAGTCCTGCTGCCCAAACACCATTGGTTTAATTTCCTTTTTTTTTTTTTTTTACTTATAGTCAGCGGCCTAGTCCTATTGCCCAAACCCCATTGGTTTAATTTCTTTTTTTTTTTTTTTTAACTATAGGCAGCAGCCTAGTCCTGCTGCCCAAACCCCATTGGTATAATTTCCTGTTTTTTATTTTTTATTTTTTTTATTTTTTTTTATTTTTTTATTTTTTACTTATAGGCAGCGGCCTAGCCCTGCTGCCCAAACCCCATTGGTTTAATTACATGTTTTTTTTTTATTTTTTTTTTATTTTTATTTTTTTAACTTATAGGCAGCGGCCTAGTCCTGCTGTCCAAACCCCATTGGTTTAATTTCCTGTTTTTTTTTTTTTTTTTTTTTTTTTTTTTTTTTTTTTTTTACTTATAGGCAGCGGCCTAGTCCTGCTGCCCAAACCCCATTGTTTTAATTTCATGTTTTTTTTTTTTTTTTTTTTTTTTTTTTTTTTTTTTTTTACCTATAGGCAGCGGCCTTGTCCTGCTGCACAAACCTCATTGGATTAATTTCCTTTTTTTTTTTTTATTTATTTTTTTTTATTTTTACCTATAGGCAGCGGCCTAGTCCTGCTGCCCAAACCCCATTGGTTTGATTTCCAGTTTTTTTTATTATTTTTTTTTTTTATTTTTTTTTTTATTTTTTTTTTTTTTACCTATATGCAGCGGCCTAGTCCTACTGCCCAAACCCCATTGGTTTAATTTCCTGTTTTTTTTTTTTTTTTTTTTTTTTTTTTTTACTTATAGGCAGCGGCCTAGTTCTACTGCCCAAACCCCATTGGTTTAAT
>CM075766.1:71905676-71920676 GCA_037974665.1 Ehretia macrophylla | reverse complement strand
CCTGTTGCCCAAACCCCATTGGTTTAATTTCCTGTTTTTTTTTTTTTTTTTTTTGTTTTTTTTTTTTTTATATATAGGCAGCGGCCTAGCCCTGCTGCCCAAACCCCATTGGTTTAATTTCCTGTTTTTTTTTTTTTTTTTTTTTTTTTTTTTTTTTTTTTTTTTTAATACATATAGGCAGCGGCCTAGCCCTGCTGCCCAAACCCAATTGGTTTAATTTCCTTTTTTTTTTTTTTTTTTTTTTTTTTTTTTTTTTTTACCTATAGGCAGCGGCCAAGCCCTGCTGCCCAAACCCCATTGGTTTAATTTCCTGTTTTTCTTTTTTTTTTTTTTTTTTTTTTTTTTTTTTTTTTTTATACTTATAGGCAGCGTCCTAATCCTGCTTCCCAAACCCGATTGTTTTAATTTCCCATTGGTTTAATTTCCTGTTTTTTTTTTTTTTTTTTTTTTTTTTTGATTTTTTTGTTTTTTTGTTTTTTAACTATAGGCAGCGGCCTAGTCTTGCTGCCCGAACCCCATTGGTTTGATTTCCTTTTTTTTTTTTTTTTTTTTTTTTTTTTTTTTTTTACTTATAGGCAGCGGCCTAGTCCTGCTGCCCAAACCCCATTGGTTTAATTTCCTTTTTTTTTTTTTTTTTTTTACCTTTAGGCAGCGGCCTATTCCTGCTGCCCAAACCCTATTGGTTTAATTTCCTGTTTTTTTTTTTTTTTTTTTTTTTTTTTTTTTTTTTTTTTTTTTTTTTTTTACTTATAGGCAGGGGCCTAGTCATGCTGCCCAAACCCCATTGGATTAATTTCCTTTTTTTTTTTTTTTTTTTTTTTTTTTTTTTTAACTTATAGGCAGCGGCCTTGTCCTGCTGCCCAAACCCCATTGGTTTAAGTTCCTTTTTTTTTTTTTTTTTTTTTTTTTTTACCTATATGCAGCGGCCTAGTCCTACTGCCCAAACCCCATTGGTTTAATTTCCTTTTTTTTTTTTTTTTTTTTTACTTATAGGCAGCGTCCTAGTCCTACTGCCCAAACCCCATTGGTTTAATTTCCTGATTTTTTTTTTTTTTTTACCTGTAGGCAACGGCCTAGTTCTGCTGCCCAAACCCCATTGGTTTAATTTCCTTTTTTTTTTTTTTTTTTACTTATAGGCAGCGGCCTAGTCCTACTGCCCAAACCCCATTGGTTTAATTTCATGTTTTTTTTTTTTTTTTTTTTTTTTTTTTTTTTTTTTTTTTTTTTTTTTTTTTTTTTTTTTTTTTTTACCTATAGGCAGCGGCCTAGTTCTGCTGCCCAAACCCCATTGGTTTAATTTCCTTTTTTTTTTTTTTTTTTTTTTTTTTTTTTTTTACCTATAGGTAGCGACCTTGTCCTTCTGCCCAAACCCCATTGGATTAATTTCCTTTTTTTTTTTATTTATTTATTTTTTATTTTTACCTATAGGCAGCGGCCTAGTCCTGCTGCCTAAACCCCATTGGTTCAATTTCCTTTTTTTTTTTTTTTTTGTTTTTTTTTTTTTTTTTTTTTACTTATAGTCAGCGGCCTAATCCTGCTTCCCAAACCCGATTGGTTTAATTTCCTTTTTTTTTTTTTTTACCTATAGGCTGCGGCCTAGTTCTGCTGCCCAAACCCCATTGGTTTAATTTCATTTTTTTTTTTTTTTTTTTTTTTTTTACTTATAGGCAGCGGCCTAGTCCTGCTGCCCAAACCCCATTGGTTTAATTACCTTTTGTTTTTTTTTTTTTTTTTTTTTTTTTTTTTTTTTTTTTTTTACTTTTAGGCAGCGGCCTAGTTCTGCTGCCCAAACCCCATTGGTTTAATTTCATTTTTTTTTTTTTTTTTTTTTTTTACTTATAGGCAGCGGCCTAGTCCTACTGCCCAAACCCCATTGGTTTAATTTCCTTTTTTTTTTTTTTTTTTTTTCTTACCTATAGGCAGCGGCCTAGTCCTGCTGCCCAAACCCCATTGGTTTAATTTCCTTTTTTTTTTTTTTTTTTTTTTTTTTTTTACTTATAGGCAGCGGTCTAGTCCTGCTGCCCAAACCCCATTGGTTTAATTTCCTTTTTTTTTTTTTTTTTTTTTTTTTTTTATCTATAGGCAGCGGCCTAGTCCAGCTGCCCAAACCCCATTGGTTTAATTTCCTTATTTTTTTTTTATTTTACCTATAGGCAGCGGCCTATTCCTGCTGCCCAAACCTCATTAGTTTAATTTCCTTGTTTTTTTTTTTTTTTTACCTATAGGCAGCGGCCTTGTCCTGCTGCCCAACCCCCATTGGATTAATTTCCTGTTTTTTTTTTTTTTTTTTTTTTTTTTTTTTTTTTTTTTTTTTTTTTTTACCTATATGCAGCGGCCTAGTCCTGCTGCCCAAACCCCATTGGTTTAATTTCCTTCTTTTTTTTTTTTTTTTTTTTTTTTTTTATTTTTTTTTTTTTTTTTTTTTAGGTAGCGGCCTAGTCCTACTGTCCAAACCCCATTCGTTTAATTTCCTGTTTTTTTTTTTTTTTTTTTTTTTTTTTTTTTTTTTTTTTTTTTTTTTTTTATCTATAGGCAGCGGCCTAGTCCTGCTGCCCAAACCCCATTGGTATAATTTCATGTTTTTTTTTTTTTTTTTTTTTTTTTTTTTTTTTTTTTTTTTTTTTTTTTTACCTATAGGCAGCGGCCTAGTCCTGCTGCCCAAACCCCATTGGTTTAATTTCCTTTTTTTTTTTTTTTTTTACTTATAGTCAGCGGCCTAGTCCTGCTGCCCAAACCCCATTGGTTTAATTTCCTTTTTTTTTTTTTTTTTTTTACTTATAGTCAGCGGCCTAGTCCTACTGCCCAAACCCGATTGGTTTAATTTCCTGTTTTTTTTTTTTTTGTTTTTTTTTTTTTTTGTTTTTTTTTTACCTATAGGCAGCGGCATAGTTCTGCTGCCCAAACCCCATTGGTTTAATTTCCTTTTTTTTTTTTTTTTTTTTTTTTTTTTTTTTTTTTACCTATAGGCAGCGGCCTAGTCCTGCTGCCCAAACCCCATTGGTTTAATTTCCTTTTTTTTTTTTTTTTTTTTTTTTTACTTATAGTCAGCGGCCTAGTCCTACTGCCCAAACCCCATTGGTTTAATTTCTTGTTTTTTATTTTTTGTTTTTTATTTTATTTTTTATTTTTATTTTTTTTTAACTATAGGCAGCGGCCTAGTCCTGCTGCCCATACCCCATTGGTTTAATTTCCTTTTTTTTTTTTTTTTTTTTTTTACTTAAAGGCAGCGGCCTAGCCCTGCTGCCCAAACCCCATTGGTTTAATTTCATGTTTTTTTATTTTATTTTAATTTATTTTTTTTATTTTTATTTTATTTTTTTACTTATAGGCCGCGGTCTAGTCCTGCTGCCCAAACCCCATTGGTTTAATTTCCTGTTTTTTTTTTTTTTTTTTTTTTTTTTTTTTTTACTTATAGGCAGCGGCCTAGTCCTACTGCCCAAACCCCATTGGTTTAATTTCTTTTTTTTTTTTTTTCTATATGCAGCGGCCTAGTCCTGCTGCCCAAACCCCATTGGTTTAATTTCCTTTTTTTTTTTTTTTAACCTATAGGCAGCGGCCTAGTCCTGCTGCCCAAACCCCATTGGTTTAATTTCCTTTTTTTTTTTTTTTTTTTACCTTTAGGCAGCGGCCTATTCCTGCTGCCCAAACCCCATTGGTTTAACTTCCTGTTTTTTTTTTTTTTTTACTTATAGGCAGCGGCCTTGTCCTGCTGCCCAAACCCCATTGGTTTAATTTCCTTTTTTTTTTTTTTTTTTTTTTTTTTTTTTTTTACCTATAGGCAGCGGCCTTGTCCCACTGCCCAAACCCCATTGGATTAATTTCCTGTTTTTTTTTTTTTTTTTTTTTTTTTTTTTTTTTTTTTTTTTTTTTTTTTTTTTTTACCTATATGCAGCGGCCTAGTCCTACTGCCCAAACCCCATTGGTTTAATTTCCTTTTTTTTTTTTTTTTTTTTTTTTTTTTTTTTTTTACTTATAGGCAGCGTCCTAGTCCTACTGCCCAAACCCCATTGGTTTAATTTCTTGTTTTTTATTTTTTGTTTTTTATTTTATTTTTTATTTTTATTTTTTTTAACTATAGGCAGCGGCCTAGTCCAGCTGCCCAAACCCCATTGGTTTAATTTCCTTTTTTTTTTTTTTTTTTTTTTTTACTTATAGGCAGCGGCCTAGCCCTGCTGCCCAAACCCCATTGGTTTAATTTCATGTTTTTTTATTTTATTTTATTTTATTTTTTTTATTTTTATTTTATTTTTTTACTTATAGGCCGCGGCCTAGTCCTACTGCCCAAACCCCATTGGTATAATTTCCTGTTTTTTTTTTTTTTTTTTTTTTTTTTTTTTTTTTTTTTTTTTTTTTTTTTTTTTTTTTTACTTATAGGCAGCGGCCTAGTCCTACTGCCCAAACCCCATTGGTTTAATTTTTTTTTTTTTTTTTTCTATATGCAGCGGCCTAGTCCTGCTGCCCAAACCCCATTGGTTTAATTTCCTTTTTTTTTTTTTTTAACCTATAGGCAGCGGCCTAGTCCTGCTGCCCAAACCCCATTGGTTTAATTTCCTTTTTTTTTTTTTTTTTTTACCTTATAGGTAGCGGCCTAGTCCTGCTGCCCAAACCCCATTGGTTTAACTTCCAGGTTTTTTTTTTTTTTTTACTTATAGGCAGGGGCCTTGTCCTTCTGCCCAAACCCCCTTGGTTTAATTTCCTTTTTTTTTTTTTTTTTTTTTTTTTTTTTTTTTACCTATAGGCAGCGGCCTTGTCCCACTGCCCAAACCCCATTGGATTAATTTCCTGTTTTTTTTTTTTTTTTTTTTTTTTTTTTTTTTTTTTTTACCTATATGCAGCGGCCTAGTCCTGCTGCCCAAACCCCATTGGTTTAACTTCCAGGTTTTTTTTTTTTTTTTACTTATAGGCAGCGGCCTTGTCCTGCTGCCCAAACCCCATTGGTTTAATTTCCTTTTTTTTTTTTTTTTTTTTTTTTTTTTTTTTTACTTATAGGCAGCGTCCTAGTCCTACTGCCCAAACCCCATTGGTTTAATTTCCTTTTTTTTTTTTTCTTTTTTTTTTTTTTTCTTTTTTTTTTTTTTACCTATAGGCAGCGGCCTAGTTCTGCTGCCCAAACCCCATTGGTTTAATTTCCTTTTTTTTTTTTTTTTTTTTTTTTACTTATAGGCAGCGGCCTAGTCCTACTGCCCAAACCCCATTGGTTTAATTTCCTGTTTTTTTTTTTTTTTTTTTTTTTTTTTTTTTTTTTTTTTTTTTTACCTATAGGCAGCGGCCTAGTTCTGCTGCCAAAACCCCATTGGTTTAATTTCCTTTTTTTTATTTATTTATTTTTTTTATTTTTTATTTATTTTTACCTATAGGCAGCGGCCTAGTCCTGTTGCCCAAACCCCATTGGTTTAATTTCCTGTTTTTTTTTTTTTTTTTTAATATATAGGCAGCGGCCTAGCCCTGCTGCCCAAACCCCATTGGTTTAATTTCCTGTTTTTTTTTTTTTTTTTTTTTTTTTTTTAATACATATAGGCAGCGGCCTAGTCCTGCTGCCCAAACCCAATTGGTTTAATTTCCTTTTTTTTTTTTTTTTTTTTTTTTTTTTTTTTTTACCTATAGGCAGCGGCCTAGTCCTGCTGCCCAAACCCCATTTGTTTAATTTCCTTTTTTTTTTTTTACCTTTAGGCAGCGGCCTTGTCCTGCTTCCCAGTCCCCTTTGGTTTAATTTCCTTTTTTTTTTTTTTTTTTTTTTTTTTTTTTACTTATAGGCAGCGGCCTAGTCCTACTGCCCAAACCCCATTGGTTTATTTTCCTGTTTTTTTTTTTTTTTTTTTTTTACCTATAGGCAGCGGCCTAGTTCTGCTGCCCAAACCGCATTGGTTTAATTTCCTTTTTTTTATTTATTTATTTTTTTTATTTTTTATTTATTTTTACCTATAGGCAGCGGCCTAGTCCTGTTGCCCAAACCCCATTGGTTTAATTTCCTGTTTTTTTTTTTTTTTTTTTTTTTTTTTTTTTTTTTAATATATAGGCAGCGGCCTAGCCCTGCTGCCCAAACCCCATTGGTTTAATTTCCTGTTTTTTTTTTTTTTTTTTTTTTTTTTTTTTTTTTTTTTTTTTTTTTAATACATATAGGCAGCGGCCTAGTCCTGCTGCCCAAACCCAATTGGTTTAATTTCCTTTTTTTTTTTTTTTTTTTTTTTTTTTTTTTTTACCTATAGGCAGCGGCCTAGCCCTGCTGCCCAAACCCCATTGGTTTAATTTCTTGTTTTTTTTTTTTTTTTTTTTTTTTTTTTTTTTTTTTTTTTTTTTTTTTTTTTTTACTTATAGGCAGCGGCCTAGTCCTGCTGCCCAAACCCCATTGGTTTAATTTCCTTTTTTTTTTTTTTTTTTTTACCTTTAGGCAGCGGGCTTGTCCTGCTGCCCCAACCCCATTGGATTAATTTCCTTTTTTTTTTTTTTTTTTTTTTTTTTTTTTACCTATAGGCAGCGGCCTAGTCCTGCTGCCCAAACCCCATTGGTTTAATTTCCTTTTTTTTTTTTTTTTTTTTTTTTTTTACTTATAGTCAGCGGCCTAGTCCTACTGCCCAAACCCCATTGGTTTAATTTCTTGTTTTTTATTTTTTGTTTTTTTTTTTATTTTTTATTTTTATTTTTTTTAACTATAGGCAGCGGCCTAGTCCTGCTGCCCAAACCCCATTGGTTTAATTTCCTTTTTTTTTTTTTTTTTTTTTTTACTTATAGGCAGCGGCCTAGCCCTGCTGCCCAAACCCCATTAGTTTAATTTCATGTTTTTTTATTTTATTTTATTTTATTTTTTTTATTTTTATTTTATTTTTTTACTTATAGGCCGCGGCCTAGTCCTACTGCCCAAACCCCATTGGTATAATTTCCTGTTTTTTTTTTTTTTTTTTTTTTTTTTTTTTTTTTTTTTTTTTTTTTTTTTTTACTTATAGGCAGTGGCCTAGTCCTACTGCCCAAACCCTATTGGTTTAATTTCTTTTTTTTTTTTTTATCTATAGGTAGCGGCCTAGTCCTGCTGCCCAAACCCCATTGGTTTAATTTCCTTTTTTTTTTTTTTTTAACCTATAGGCAGCGGCCTAGTCCTGCTGCCCAAACCCCATTGGTTTAATTTCCTTTTTTTTTTTTTTTTTTTATCTTTAGGCAGCGGCCTATTCCTGCTGCCCAAACCCCATTGGTTTAATTTCCTGTTTTTTTTTTTTTTTTTTTTTTTTTTTTTTTTTTTTTTTTAACTTATAGGCAGCGGCCTTGTCCTGCTGCCCAAACCCCATTGGTTTAATTTCCCTTTTTTTTTTTTTTTTTTTACCTATATGCAGCGGCCAAGTCCTACTGCCCAAACCCCATTGGTTTAATTTCCTTTTTTTTTTTTTTTTTTTTTTTTTTTTTTTTACCTATAGGCAGCGGCCTAGTTCTGCTGCCCAAACCCCATTGGTTTAATTTCCTTTTTTTTTTTTTTTTTTTTTACTTATAGGCAGCGGCCTAGTCCTACTGCCCAAACCCCATTGGTTTAATTTCCTTTTTTTTTTTTTTTTTTTTTTTTTTTTTTTTTTTTTTTTTTTTTTTTTTACCTATAGGCAGCGGCCTAGTTCTGCTGCCCAAACCCCATTGGTTTAATTTCCTTTTTTTTTTTTTTTTTTTTTTTTTTTTTTTTTTTTTACCTATAGGTAGCGACCTTGTCCTGCTGCCCAAACCCCATTGGATTAATTTCCTTTTTTTTTTTTTTTTAATTTATTTTTTATTTTTACCTATAGGCAGCGGCCTAGTCCTGCTGCCCAAACCCCATTGGTTTAATTTCCTTTTTTTTTTTTTTTTTTTTTTTTTTTTTTTTTTACATATAGGCAGCGGCCTAGCCCTGCTGCCCAAACCCCATTGGTTTAATTTCCTGTTTTTTTTTTTTTTTTTTTTTTTTTTTTTTTTTTTTTTTTTTTTTTTTTTTTTTACCTATAGGCAGCGGCCTAGTCCTGCTGCCCAAACCCCATTGGTTCAATTCCCTTTTTTTTTTTTTTTTTTTTTTTTTTTTTTTTTTTTTTTTTTACTTATAGTCAGCGGCCTAATCCTGCTTCCCAAACCCGATTGGTTTCATTTCTTTTTTTTTTTTTTTTTTTTTTTTTTACCTATAGGCAGCGGCCTAGTCCTGCTGCCCAAACCCCATTGTTTTAATTTCATTTTTATTTATTTATTTTTTTTTTTTTACTTATAGGGAGCGGCCTAGTCCTGCTGCCGAAATCCCATTGGTTTAATTTCCTTTTTTTTTTTTTTTTTTACCTATAGGCAGCGGCCTTGTCCTGCTGCCCAAACCCCATTGGATTAATTTCCTGTTTTTTTTTTATTTTTTTTTTATTTTTATTTTTTATTTTTTATTTTTTATTTACCTATATGCAGCGGCCTAGTCTTGCTGCCCAAACCCCATTGGTTTAATTTCCTGTTTTTTTTTTTTTTTTTTTTTTTTTTTTTTTTTTTTTTTTTTAGCAGCGGCCTAGTCCTATTGTCCAAACCCCATTCGTTTAATTTCCTATTTTTTTTTTTTTAAGTATAGGCAGCGGCCTAGTCCTGCTGCCCAAACCCCATTGGTATAATTTCCTTTTTTTTTTTTTTTTTTTTTTTTTTTTTTTTTTTTTTTTTTTACTTATAGGCAGCGGCCTAGTCCTGCTGCCCAAACCCCATTGGTTTAATTTCCTTTTTTTTTTTTTTTTTTTTACCTTTAGGCAGCGGCCTATTCCTGCTGCCCAAACCCTATTGGTTTAATTTCCTGTTTTTTTTTTTTTTTTTTTTTTTTTTTTTTTTTTTTTTTTTACTTATAGGCAGCGGCCTTGTCCTGCTGCCCAGTCCCCATTGAATTAATTTCCTCCTTTTTTTTTTTTTTTAACTTATAGGCAGCGGCCTTGTCCTGCTGCCCAAACCCCATTTGTTTAATTTCCTTTTTTTATTTTTTTTTATTTTTTTATTTTTACCTATATGTAGCGGCCTAGTCCTGCTGCCCAAACCCCATTGGTTTAATTTCCTGTTTTTTTTTATATTTTTTAATTTTTTTTATTTTTTACCTATAGGCAGCGGCCTAGTTCTGCTACCCAAACCCCATTGGTTTAATTTCCTTTTTTTTTTTTTTTACTTATAGGCAGCGGCCTAGTCCTACTGCCCAAACCCCATTGGTTTAATTTCCTTTTTTTTTTTTTTTTTTTTTTTTTTTTTTTTTTTTTTTTTTTTTTTTTACTTATAGGCAGCGTCCTAGTCCTACTGCCCAAACCCCATTGTTTAATTTCCTTTTTTTTTTTTTTTTTTTTTTTTTTTTTTTTTTTTTACCTATAGGCAGCGGCCTAGTTCTGCTGCCCAAACCCCATTGGTTTAATTTCCTTTTTTCTTTTTTTTTTACTTATAGGCAGCGGCCTAGTCCTGCTGCCCAAACCCCATTGGTTTAATTTCCTTTTTTCTTTTTTTATACTTATAGGTAGCGGCCTAGTCCTGCTGCCCAAATCCCATTGGTTTAATTTATTGTTTTTTTTTTTTTTTGTTTTTTTTTTTTAGCTATAGGCAGGGGCGTATTTCTGCCGGCCAAACCCCATTGGTTTAATTTCCTTTTTTTTTTTTTTTTTTTTTACTTATAGTCAGCTGCCTAGTCCTAATGCCCAAACCCCATTGGTTTAATTTCTTGTTTTTTTATTTATTTATTTTTTTTTATTTTTTATTTTTATTTTTTTTTTAACTATAGGTAGCGGCCTAGTCCTGCTGCCCAAACCCCATTGGTTTAATTTCCTATTTTTTTTTTTTTTACTTATAGGCAGCGGCCTAGCCCTACTGCCCAAACCCCATTGGTTTAATTTCATGTTTTATTTTTTTATTTTTTTTTTAAATTTTTTTTTTACTTATAGGCAGCGGCCTAGTCCTACTGCCCAAACCCCATTGGTATAATTTCCTGTTTTTTTTTTTTTTTTTTTTTTTTTTTTTTTTTTTTTAATATATAGGCAGCGGCCTAGCCCTGCTGCCCAAACCCCATTGGTTTAATTTCCTGTTTTTTTTTTTTTTTTTTTTTTTTTTTTTTTTTTTTTTTTTTTAATACATATAGGCAGCGGCCTAGTCCTGCTGCCCAAACCCAATTGGTTTAATTTCCTTTTTTTTTTTTTTTTTTTTTTTTTTTTTTTACCTATAGGCAGCGGCCTAGCCCTGCTGCCCAAACCCCATTGGTTTAATTTCCTGTTTTTTTTTTTTTTTTTTTTTTTTTTTTTTTTTTTTTTTTTTTTTTTTTTTTTTTTTTTTTACTTATAGGCAGCGGCCTAGTCCTGCTGCCCAAACCCCATTGTTTTAATTTCCTTTTTTTTTTTTTTTTTTTTACCTTTAGGCAGCGGCCTTGTCCTGCTGCCCAAACCCCATTGGATTAATTTAATTTTTTTTTTTTTTTTTTTTTTTTTTTTTTTTTTTTTTTTACCTATAGGCAGCGGCCTAGTCCTGCTGCCCAAACCCCATTGGTTTAATTTCCTTTTTTTTTTTTTTTTTTTTTTTTTTACTTATAGTCAGCGGCCTAGTCCTACTGCCCAAACCCCATTGGTTTAATTTCTTGTTTTTTATTTTTTGTTTTTTTTTTTATTTTTTATTTTTATTTTTTTTAACTATAGGCAGCGGCCTAGTCCTGCTGCCCAAACCCCATTGGTTTAATTTCCTTTTTTTTTTTTTTTTTTTTTTTACTTATAGGCAGCGGCCTAGCCCTGCTGCCCAAACCCCATTAGTTTAATTTCATGTTTTTTTATTTTATTTTATTTTATTTTTTTTATTTTTATTTTATTTTTTTACTTATAGGCCGCGGCCTAGTCCTACTGCCCAAACCCCATTGGTATAATTTCCTGTTTTTTTTTTTTTTTTTTTTTTTTTTTTTTTTTTTTTACTTATAGGCAGTGGCCTAGTCCTACTGCCCAAACCCTATTGGTTTAATTTCTTTTTTTTTTTTTTTATCTATAGGTAGCGGCCTAGTCCTGCTGCCCAAACCCCAATGGATTAATTTCCTTTTTTTTTTTTTTTTTACCTATAGGAAGCGGCCTAGTCCTGCTGCCCAAACTCCATTGTTTTAATTTCCTTTTTTTTTTTTTTTTTTTATCTTTAGGCAGCGGCCTATTCCTGCTGCCCAAACCCCATTGGTTTAATTTCCGGTTTTTTTTTTTTTTTTTTTTTTTTTTTTTTTTTTTTTTTTAACTTATAGGCAGCGGCCTTGTCCTGCTGCCCAAACCCCATTGGTTTAATTTCCCTTTTTTTTTTTTTTTTTTTACCTATATGCAGCGGCCAAGTCCTACTGCCCAAACCCCATTGGTTTAATTTCCTTTTTTTTTTTTTTTTTTTTTTTTTTTTTACCTATAGGCAGCGGCCTAGTTCTGCTGCCCAAACCCCATTGGTTTAATTTCCTTTTTTTTTTTTTTTTTTTTTTTTACTTATAGGCAGCGGCCTAGTCCTACTGCCCAAACCCCATTGGTTTAATTTCCTTTTTTTTTTTTTTTTTTTTTTTTTTTTTTTTTTTTTTTTTTTTTTTTACCTATAGGCAGCGGCCTAGTTCTGCTGCCCAAACCCCATTGGTTTAATTTCCTTTTTTTTTTTTTTTTTTTTTTTTTTTACCTATAGGTAGCGACCTTGTCCTGCTGCCCAAACCCCATTGGATTAATTTCCTTTTTTTTTTTTTTTTTAATTTATTTTTTATTTTTACCTATAGGCAGCGGCCTAGTCCTGCTGCCCAAACCCCATTGGTTTAATTTCCTTTTTTTTTTTTTTTTTTTTTTTTTTTTTTTTTTTTTACATATAGGCAGCGGCCTAGCCCTGCTGCCCAAACCCCATTGGTTTAATTTCCTGTTTTTTTTTTTTTTATTTTTTTTTTTTTTTTTTTTTTTTTTTTTTTTTTTTTTTTACCTATAGGCAGCGGCCTAGTCCTGCTGCCCAAACCCCATTGGTTCATTTCCCTTTTTTTTTTTTTTTTTTTTTTTTTTTTTACTTATAGTCAGCGGCCTAATCCTGCTTCCCAAACCCGATTGGTTTAATTTCGTTTTTTTTTTTTTTTTTTTTTTTTTTTACCTATAGGCAGCGGCCTAGTTCTGCTGCCCAAACCCCATTGGTTTAATTTCATTTTTATTTATTTATTTTTTTTTACTTATAGGCAGCGGCCTAGTCCTGCTGCCCAAACCCCATTGGTTTAATTTCCTTTTTTTTTTTTTTTTTTACCTATAGGCAGCGGCCTTGTCCTGCTGCCCAAACCCCATTGGATTAATTTCCTGTTTTTTTTTTATTTTTTTTTTATTTTTATTTTTTATTTTTTATTTTTTATTTACCTATATGCAGCGGCCTAGTCTTGCTGCCCAAACCCCATTGGTTTAATTTCCTGTTTTTTTTTTTTTTTTTTTTTTTTTTTTTTTTTTTTTTTTTTTTTTTTTAGCAGCGGCCTAGTCCTATTGTCCAAACCCCATTCGTTTAATTTCCTATTTTTTTTTTTTTTTTTAAGTATAGGCAGCGGCCTAGTCCTGCTGCCCAAACCCCATTGGTATAATTTCCTTTTTTTTTTTTTTTTTTTTTTTTTTTTTTTTTTTTTTTTTTTTTTTACTTATAGGCAGCGGCCTAGTCCTGCTGCCCAAACCCCATTGGTTTAATTTCCTTTTTTTTTTTTTTTTTTTTTACCTTTAGGCAGCGGCCTATTCCTGCTGCCCAAACCCTATTGGTTTAATTTCCTGTTTTTTTTTTTTTTTTTTTTTTTTTTTTTTTTTTTTTTTTTTTTTTTTTTTTTTTTACTTATAGGCAGCGGCCTTGTGCTGCTGCCCAAACCCCATTGGTTTAATTTCCTTTTTTTTTTTTTTTTTAACTTATAGGCAGCGGCCTTGTTCTACTGCCCAAACGCCATTGGTTTAATTTCCTTTTTTTTTTTTTTTTTTTTTTTTTACTTATAGGCAGCGGCCTAGTCCTACTGCCCAAACCCCATTGGTTTAATTTCCTTTTTTTTTTTTTTTTTTTTTTTTTTTTTTTTTTTTTTTTTTTTTTTTTTACCTATAGGCAGCGGCCTAGTTCTGCTGCCCAAACCCCATTGGTTTAATTTCCTTTTTTTTTTTTTTTTTTTTTTTTTTTTTTTTTTTACCTATAGGTAGCGACCTTGTCCTGCTGCCCAAACCCCATTGGATTAATTTCCTTTTTTTTTTTTTTTTAATTTATTTTTTATTTTTACCTATAGGCAGCGGCCTAGTCCTGCTGCCCAAACCCCCTTGGCTTAATTTCCTTTTTTTTTTTTTTTTTTTTTTTTTTTTTTTTTTTTTTTTTTTTTTTTTTTTTTTTTTACCTATAGGCAGCGGCCTAGTCCTGCTGCCCAAACCCCATTGGTTCAATTCCCTTTTTTTTTTTTTTTTTTTTTTTTTTTTTTTTTTTTTTTTTACTTATAGTCAGCGGCCTAATCCTGCTTCCCAAACCCGATTGGTTTAATTTCGTTTTTTTTTTTTTTTTTACCTATAGGCAGCGGCCTAGTTCTGCTGCCCAAACCCCATTGGTTTAATTTCATTTTTATTTATTTATTTTTTTTTACTTATAGGCAGCGGCCTAGTCCTGCTGCCCAAACCCCATTGGTTTAATTTCCTTTTTTTTTTTTTTTTTTACCTATAGGCAGCGGCCTTGTCCTGCTGCCCAAACCCCATTGGATTAATTTCCTGTTTTTTTTTTATTTTTTTTTTATTTTTATTTTTTATTTTTTATTTTTTATTTACCTATATGCAGCGGCCTAGTCTTGCTGCCCAAACCCCATTGGTTTAATTTCCTGTTTTTTTTTTTTTTTTTTTTTTTTTTTTTTTTTTTTTTTAGCAGCGGCCTAGTCCTATTGTCCAAACCTCATTCGTTTAATTTCCTATTTTTTTTTTTTTTAAGTATAGGCAGCGGGCTAGTCCTGCTGCCCAAACCCCATTGGGATAATTTCCTTTTTTTTTTTTTTTTTTTTTTTTTTTTTTTTTTTTTTTTTTTTTTTTTTACTTATAGGCAGCGGCCTAGTCCTGCTGCCCAAACCCCATTGGTTTAATTTCCTTTTTTTTTTTTTTTTTTTTTACCTTTAGGCAGCGGCCTATTCCTGCTGCCCAAACCCTATTGGTTTAATTTCCTGTTTTTTTTTTTTTTTTTTTTTTTTTTTTTTTTTTTTTTTTTTTTTTTACTTATAGGCAGCGGCCTTGTCCTGCTGCCCAAACCCCATTGGATTAATTTCCTTTTTTTTTTTTTTTTTAACTTATAGGCAGCGGCCTTGTCCTGCTGCCCAAACCCCATTGGTTTAATTTCCTTTTTTTATTTTTTTTATTTTTTTTATTTTTTTATTTTTACCTATATGCACCGGCCTAGTCCTACTGCCCAAACCCCATTGGTTTAATTTCCTTTTTTTTTTTTTTTTTTTTTTTTTTTTTTTTTTTTTTACCTATAGGCAGCGGCCTAGTTCTGCTACCCAAACCCCATTGGTTTAATTTCCTTTTTTTTTTTTTTACTTATAGGCAGCGGCCTAGTCCTACTGCCCAAACCCCATTGGTTTAATTTCCTTTTTTTTTTTTTTTTTTTTTTTTTTTTTTTTTTTTTTTTTACTTATAGGCAGCGTCCTAGTCCTACTGCCCAAACCCCATTGTTTAATTTCCTTTTTTTTTTTTTTTTTTTTTTTTTTTTTTTTTTTTTTTTACCTATAGGCAGCGGCCTAGTTCTGCTGCCCAAACCCCATTGGTTTAATTTCCTTTTTTCTTTTTTTTTTACTTATAGGCAGCGGCCTAGTCCTGCTGCCCAAACCCCATTGGTTTAATTTCCTTTTTTCTTTTTTTTTTTTACTTATAGGCAGCGGCCTAGTCCTGCTGCCCAAACCCCATTGGTTTAATTTCCTGT
The DNA here is from genome assembly GCA_037974665.1 of Ehretia macrophylla. Taxonomy (NCBI): domain Eukaryota; kingdom Viridiplantae; phylum Streptophyta; class Magnoliopsida; order Boraginales; family Ehretiaceae; genus Ehretia; species Ehretia macrophylla. The sequence goes on along the minus strand of CM075766.1, from coordinate 71,905,826 downwards.
TTTTTTTTTTTTTTTTTTTTTTTTTTTTTTTTTTTTTTTTTTTTTTTTTTTTTTTTTTTTTACCTATAGGCAGCGGCCTAGTCCTGCTGCCCAAACCCCATTGGTTTAATTTCCTTTTTTTTTTTTTTTTTTTTTTTTTTTTTACTTATA
>CM075766.1:71790676-71898176 GCA_037974665.1 Ehretia macrophylla | reverse complement strand
TTTTTTTTTTTTTTTTTTAACTATAGGCAGCGGTCTAGTCCTGCTGCCCAAACCCCATTGGTATAATTTCCTGTTTTTTTTTTTTTTTTTTTTTTTTTTTTTTTTTTTTTTTTTTTTTTACTTATAGGCAGCGGCCTAGCATTTCTGCCCAAACCCCATTGGTTTAATTTCCTGTTTTTTTTTATTTTATTTTATTTTTTTTATTTTTTTTAACTTAGGGCAGTCGCCTAGCATGATACTAGGCCGCTGCCCAGTAACCAATGGGGAGGCCGATTGGTTTAATTTCCTGTTTTATTTATTTATTTATTTATTTTTTTCCTATGGGCAGCAGCCTAGCATGATACTGGGCCGCTGCCCAGTAACCAATGGGGAGGCCCATTGGTTTAATTTCCTCTTTTTTCTTTATTTTATTTTATTTTTTCCTCTGGGCAGTCGCCTAGCATGATACTAGGCCGCTGCCCAGTAACCAATGGGGAGGCCCATTGGTTAAATTTCTTGTTTTTTTTTTTTTTTTTTTTTTTTTTTTTTTTTTTTTCCTGTTCGCAGCCGCCTAGCATGATACTAGGCCGCTGCCCAGTAACCAATGGGGAGGCCGATTGGTTTAATTTCCGGTTTTTTTATTTTTTTTTATTTTATTTTTTCCTATGGGCAGAAGCCTAGCATGATACTGGGCCACTGCCCAGTAACCAATGGGGAGGCCCATTGGTTTAATTTGCGGTTTTTTTTTTTTTTTTTTTTTTTTCTTATATGCAGCGGCCTAGCATGATACTAGGCCGCTGCCCAGTAACCAATGGGGAGGCCCATTGGTTTAATTTCCTGTTTTATTTATTTATTTATTTTTTTTTTTCCTATTGGCAGCCGCCTAGCATGATATTAGGCCGCTGCCCAGTGTCCAATGGGGAGGCCCATTGGTTTAATTTCCTGTTTTTTTTTTTTTTCCTATGGGCAGCGGCCTAGCATGATACTAGGCCGCTGCCCAGTAACCAATGGGGAGGCCGATTGGTTTAATTTACTGTTTTATTTATTTATTTATTTATTTTTTTCCTATGGGCAGAAGCCTAGCATGATACTGGGCCGCTGCCCAGTAACCAATGGGGAGGCCCATTGTTTTAATTTCCTCTTTTTTCTTTTTTTCTTTTTTTTTTCCTATGGGCAGTCGCCTAGCATGATACTAAGCCGCTGCCCAGTAACCATTGGGGAGGACCATTGGTTTATTTTTTGTTTTTTTTTTTTTTTTTTTTTTTTCTTATAGGCAGCGGCCTAGCATGATACTAGGCCGCTGCCCAGTAACCAATGGGGAGCCCCATTGGTTTAACTTCCTGTTTTTTTTTTTTTCCCTGTGGGCAGCCGCCTAACATGATACTAGGCCGCTGCCCAGTAACCAACGGGGAGGCCCATTGGTTTAATTTCATGTTTTTTTTTTTTTCCTATTGGGCAGCGGCCTAGCATGATACTGGGCCGTTGCTCAGTAACCAATGGGGAGGCCCATTGGTTTAATTTCCTTTTTTTTTTTTTTTCCCTATGGGCAGCCGCCTAGCATGATACTAGGCCGCTGCCTAGTAACCAATGGGGAGGCGCATTGGTTTAATTTCCTGTTTTTTTTTTTTTTCCTATGGGCAGCCGCCTAGCATGATACTAGGCCGCTACCCAGTAACCAATGGGGAGGCCCATTGGTTTAATTTGGGGTTTTTTTTTTTTTTTCCTATGGGCAGCGGCCTACCATGATACTCGGCCGCTGCCCAGTAACCAATGGGGAGACCCATTGGTTTAATTTCGGGTTTTTTTTTTTTCCTATGGGCAGCCGCCTAGCATGATACTAGGCCGCTGCCCAGTAACCAATGGGGAGTCCCATTGGTTTAACTTCTTATTTTTTTTTTCCTATGGGCAGCGGCCTAGCATGATACTGGGCCGCTGCCCAGTAACCAATGGGGAGGCCCATTGGTTTAATTTCCTTTTTTTTTTTTTTTTTTTTTTTTTCTTATAGGCAGCGGCCTAGCATGATACTAGCCGCTGCCCAGTAACCAATGGGGAGCCCCATTGGTTTAATTTCCTATTTTTTTTTTATGTGTGCAGCCGCCTAGCATGATACTAGGCCGCTGCCCAGTAACCAATGGGGAGGCCCATTGGTTTAATTTCCTTTTTTTTTTTTTTTCTGTGTGCAGCCGCCTAGCATGATACTAGGCCGCTGCCCAGTAACCAATGGGGAGGCCCATTGGTTTAATTTCCAGTTTTTTTTTTTTTTTTTTTTCCTTTGGGCAGCGGCCAAGCATGATACTGGGCCGCTGCCCAGTAACCAATGGGGAGGCCCATTGGTTTAATTTCTGGTTTTTTTTTTTTATTTTTTTATTTTTTATAGGCAGCGGCCTAGCATGATATTAGGCCGCTGCCCAGTAACCAATGGGGAGCCCCATTGGTTTAATTTCCTGTTTTTTTTTTTTTTTTTTTTTCCTATGGGCAGCAGCCAAGCATGATACTAGGCCGCTGCCCAGTAACCAATGGGGAGGCCCATTGGTTTAATTACAGGTTTTTTTTATTTTTTATTTTTTTTTCTTATATGCAGCGGCCTAGCATGATACTAGGCCGCTGCCCAGTAACCAATGGGGAGGCCCATTGTTTTAATTTACTTTTTTTTTTTTTTTTTTTTTTTTTTCCTATGGGCAGCCGCCTAGCATTATACTAGGCCGCTGCCCAGTAACCAATGGGGAGGCCCATTGGTTTAATTTTCTTTATTTTATTATTATTATTTTTTCCTATGGGCCGCGGCCTAGCATGATACTGGGCCGCTGCCCAGTAACCAATGGGGTGGCCCATTGGTTTAATTTCCTGTTTTTTTTTTTTTTTTTTTTTTTTTTTTTTTTTTTTTTCCTATGTGCAGCCGCCTAGCATGATAGTAGGCCGCTGCCCAGTAACCAATGGGGAGGCCCATTGGTTTCATTTCCTGTTTTTTTTTTTTTTTTTTTTTTTTTTTTTTTTTTTTTCCTGTGGGCAGCCGCCTAGCATGATACTAGGCCACTGCCCAGTAACCAATGGGGAGGCCCATTGGTTTAATTTCTTGTTTTTTTTTTTTTTTTTTTTTTTTTTTTTTTTTTTTTTTTTCTGTTGGCAGCCGCCTAGCATGATAAAAGGCCGCTGCCCAGTAACCAAAGGGGGGGGCGGTTGGTTTTATTTTCTTGTTTTTTTTTTTTTTTTTTTTATTTTTTCCTATGGGCAGCCGCTTAGCATGATACTAGGCCGCTGCCCAGTAACCAATGGGGAGGCCCATTGGTTTAATTTCCTGTTTTTTTTTTTTTTTTTTTTTTTTTTTTTTTTTTTTTTACCTATTGGCAGCCGCCTAGCATGATATTAGGCCGCTGCCCAGTAACCAATGGGGAGGCCCATTGGTTTAATTTCCTGTTTTTTTTTTTTTTTTTTTTTTTTCCTATGTGCAGCCGCCTAGCATGATAGTAGGCCGCTGCCCAGTAACCAATGGGGAGGCCCATTGGTTTCATTTCCTGTTTTTTTTTTTTTTTTTTTTTTTTTTTTTTTTTTTCCTATGGCCAGCGGCTTAGCATGATACTAGGCCGCTGCCCAGTAACCAATGGGGAGGCACATTGGTTTAATTTCCTGTTTTTTTTTTTTTTTTTTTTTTTTTTTTTTTTTTTTTTTCCTATGGCAGCCGCCTAGCATGATACTAGGCCGCTGCCCAGTAACCAATGCGGAGGCCCATTGGTTTAATTTCTGGTTTTTATTTTTTTTTTGTTTTTTTTTTTCCTATGGGCAGCCTCCTAGCATGATACTAGGCCGCTGCCCAGTAACCAATGGGGAGACCCATTGGTTTAATTTCCGGTTTTTTTTTTTTTTTTCCTATGGGGAGCGGCCTAGCATGATACTGGGCCGCTGCCCAGTAACCAATGGGGGGGCCCCGTGGTTTAATTTTCTTTTTTTTTTTTTTTATTTTTTTTCCTGTGGCAGCCACCTAGCATGATACAAGGACGATGCCCAATAACCAATGGGGAGGAACATTTGTTTAATCTCCTGTTTTTTTTTTTTTTTTTTTTTCCTATGGGCAGTCGCCTAACATGATAATAGGCCACTGCCCAGTAACCAATGGGGAGGCCCATTGGTTTAATTTTCTTTTTTTTTTTTCTTATAGGAAGCGGCCTAGCATGATACTAGGCCGCTGCCTAGTAACCAATGGGGAGTCCCATTGGTTTAATGTCTTCTTTTTTTTTTTTTTTTTTTTTTTTTTTTTTTTTTTTCCTGTGGGCAACCGTCTATCTTGATACTAGGCCGCTGCCCAGTAACCAATGGGGAGGCCCATTGTTTTAATTTCCTGTTTTTTTTTTTTTTTTTTCCTGTGGGCAGCCGCCTAGCATGATACTAGGCCGCTGCCCAGTAACCAATGGGGAGGCCCATTGGTTTAATTTCTTGTTTTTTTATTTATTTTTTTTTTTATTTTTTTTTTTTTCCTATGGGCAGTCGCCTAACATGATAATAGGCCACTGCCCAGTAACCAATGGGGAGGCCCATTGGTTTAATTTTCTTTTTTTTTTCTTATAGGCAGCGGCCTAGCATGATACTAGGCCGCTGCCTAGTAACCAATGGGGAGCCCCATTGGTTTAATGTCTTGTTTTTTTTTTTTTTTTTTTTTTTTTTTTTTTTTTTTTTCCTGTGGGCAACCGCCTAGCATGATACTAGGCCGCTGCCCAGTAACCAATGGGGAGGCCCATTGGTTTAATTTCCTGTTTTTTTTTTTTTTTTCCTGTGGGCAGCCGCCTAGCATGATACTAGGCCGCTGCCCAGTAACCAATGGGGAGGCCCATTGGTTTAATTTCTTGTTTTTTTATTTTTTATTTTATTTTTTTTTTCCTATGGGCAGCCGCCTAGCATGATTCTAGGCCGCTGCCCAGTAACCAATGGGGAGGCCCATTGGTTTAATTTCCGGTTTTTTTTTTTTTTTTCCTATTGGCAGCGGCCTAGCATGATACTGGGCCGCTGCCCAGTAACCAATGAGGAGACCCATTCGTTTAATTAATTTTTTTATTTTTTCCTGTGGGCAGCCGCCTAGCATGATACTAGGCCGCTGCCCAGTAACCAATGGGGAGGCCCACTGGTTTAATTTCATGTTTTTTTTTTTTTTTCCTATGGGCAGCCGCCTAGCATGATACTAGGCCTCTGCCCAGTAACTAATGGGGAGGCCCTTTGGTTTATTTTCCGTTTCTTTTTTTTTTTTTTTTTTTTTTTCTTATATGCAGCGGCCTAGCATGATACTAGGCCGCTGCCCAGTAACCAATGGGGAGCCCCATTGGTTTAATTTCCTGTTTTTTTTTTTTTTTTTTTTTCTTTTCATGTGGTTAGCCTCCCATCATGATACTAGGCCGCTGCCCAGTAACCAATGGGGAGGCCTATTGGTTTAATTTCCTTTTTTTTTTTTTTTTTCCTTTGGGCAGCCGCCTAGCATGATACTAGACCGCTGCCCAGTAACCAATAGAGAGGCTCATCGGTTTAATTTCGTTTTTTTTTTTTTTTTTTTTTTTTTTTTTTTTTTTTTTCTTATAAGCAGCGGCCTAGCATGATACTAGGCCGCTGCCCAGTAACCAATGGGGAGGCCCATTGGTTTAATTTCCTTTTTTTTTTTTTTTTTTTTTTTTTTCCTATTGGGCAGCGGCCTTGCATAATACTGGGCCGCTGCCTAGTTACCAATGGCGAGGCCCATTTGTTTAATTTCATTTTTTTTTCTTTTTTCCTATTGGCAGTCGCCTATCTTGATACTAGTCCGCTGCCCAGGAACCAAGGGGGAGGCCCATTGGTTTAATTTCATGTTTTTTTTTTTTTTTTTTTTTTTTTTTTTCCTATGGGCAGTCGCCTAGCATGATACTAGGCCACTGCCCAGTAACCAATGTTGAGGCCCATTGGTTTAATTTCCTATTTTTTTTTTCTTATATGCAGCGGCCTAGCATGATACTAGGACGCTGCCCAGTAACCAATGGGGAGCCCCATTGGTTTAATTTCCTGTTTTTTTTTTTTTCCTGTGGGCAGCCGCCCATCATGATACTAGGCCGCTGCCCAGTAACCAATGGGGAGGCCCATTTGTTTAATTTCCTTTTTTTTTTTTTTTTTTTTTTCCTGTGGGCAGCCGCCTAGCATGATACTAGGCCGCTGCCCAGTAACCAATGGGGAGGCCCATTGGTTTAATTTCCGTTTTTTTTTTTTTTTTTTTTTTTTTCTTATAGGCAGCGGCCTAGCATGATACTAGGCCGCTGCCCAGTAACCAATGGGGAGGCCCATTGGTTTAATGTCCTGTTTTTTTTTTTTTTTTTTTTTTTTTTTTTTTTTTTTTCCTATTGGGCAGCGGCCAAGCATGATACTGGGCCGCTGCCCAATTACCAATGGGGAGGCCCATTGGTTTAATTTCAATTTTTTTTCTTTTTTCCTATTGGCAGCCACCTAGCATGATACTAGGCCGCTGCCCAGTAACCAATGGGGAGGCCCATTGGTTTAATTTCCGAGTTTAATTTATTGTTTTTTTTTTCTTATAGGCAGTGGCCTAGCATGATACTAGGCCGCTGCCCAGTAACCAATGCGGAGGCCAATTGGTTTAATGTCCTATTTTTTTTTTTTTTTTTTTTTTTTTTTTTTTTTTTTTTTTTTTTTTCCTGTGGGCAGCCGCCTAGCATGATACTAGGCCGCTGCCCAGTAACCAATGGGGAGGCCCATTGGTTTAATTTCCTATTTTTTTTTTTTTTTTCCTGTGGGCAGCCGCCTAGCATGATACTAGGCCGCTGCCCAGTAACCAATGGGGAGGCCCATTGGTTTAATTTCCTGTTTTTTTTTTTTTTTTTTTTTTTTTTTTTTTCCTATTGGGCAGCGGCCTTGCATGATACTGGGCCGCTGCCTAGTAACCAATGGGGAGGCCCATTCGTTTAATTTCATTTTTTTTTCTTTTTTCCTATTGGCAGCTGCCTAGCATGATACTAGGCCGCTGCCCAGTAACCAATGGGGAGGCCCATTGGTTTAATTTCCTGTTTTTTTTTTCTTTTCCCTATGGGCAGGCGCCTAGCATGGTACCAGGCCGCTGCCCTGTATCCAATGGGGAGGCCCATTGGTTTAATTTCCGGTTTTTTTTTTTTTTTTTTTTTTCTTATATGCATCGGCCTAGCATGATACTAGGCCGCTGCCCAGTAACCAATGGGGAGCCCCATTGGTTTAATTTACTGTTTTTTTTTTTTTTTTGTTTTAATTTTTTTATCCTATAGGCAGCGGCCCAACATGATACTTGGCCACTGCCTAGTAACCAATGGGGAGGCCCATTGTTTTATTTTCTTTTTTTTTTTTTCTTTTCCCTATGGGCAGTCGCCTAGCATGATACTAGGCCGCTGCCCAGTAACCAATTGGGAGGCCCATTGGTTTAATTTATTGTTTTTTTTTTTTACTATGGGCAGCGGCCTAACATGATACTAGGCCGCTGCCCAGTAAACAATGGGGGAGGCCCATTGGTTTAATTTCTTTTTTTTTTTTTTTTTTTTTTTTTCCTTTGGGCAGCCGCCTAGCATGATACTAGGACGCTGCCCAGTAACCAATGGGGAGGCCCATTGGTTTAATTTCATGTTTTTTTTTTCCTATGGGCAGCCGCCTAGCATGATACTAGGCCGCTGCCCAGTAACCAATGGGGAGGCCGATTGGTTTAATTTTCTGTTTTTTTTTTTTTTTTATTTGCAGCGGCCTAGCATGATCCTAGGCCGCTGCCCAGTAACCAATGGGGGGTCCCTTTGGTTTACTTTCCTGTTTTTATTTTTATTTTTATTTTTTTTATTTTTTTTTCCCTATGGGCAGCCGCCTAGCATGATACTAGGCCGCTGCCCAGAAAACAATGGGGAGGACCATTGGTTTAATTTCCGATTTTTTTTTTCTTATAGGCAGCGGCCTAGAATGATACTAGTCCGCTGCCCAGTAACCAATGGGGAGGCCCATTGGTTCAATTTCCTGTTTTTATTTTTATTTTTTTTTTATTTTTATTTTTTTTTTCCTATGGGAAGCGGCAAAGCATGATACTGGGCCGCTGCCCAGTAAGCAATGGGGGAGGCCCATTGGTTTAATTTCCATTTTTTTTTTCCTGTTGGCATCCGCCTAGCATGATACTAGGCCGCTGCCCAGTAACCAATGGGGAGGCCCCTTGGTTTACTTTCCTATTTTTTTTTTTCCTATGGGCACCCGCCAGGCATGATACTGGGCCGCTGCCCAGTAACCAATGGGGAGGCCCTTTGGTTTATTTTCGGGTTTTTTTTTTTTTTTTTTTCTTATAGGCAACGGCCTAGCATGATACTAGGCCGCTGCCCAGTAACCAATGGGGAGGCCCATTGGTTTAATTTCCTGTTGTTTTTTTTTTTTTTTTTTTGTTTTTTTTTTTTTCCTATTGGGCAGCGGCCTAGCATGATACTGGGCCGCTGCCCAGTAACCAATGGGGAGGCCCATTGGTTTAATTTCCTTTTTTTTTTTTTCCTATTTTGCAGCGGCCTAGCATGATATTGGGCCGCTGCCCAGTAACCAATGGGGAGGCCCATTGGTTTAATTTCATGTTTTTTTTTTTCCTATGGGCAGCTACCCAGCATGATACTAGGCCGCTGCCCAGTAACCAATGGGGAGGCCCATTGGTTGTATTTCCTTTTTTTTTTTTTTTTCCTATGGGCAGTCGCCTAGCATGATACTAGGCCGCTGCCCAGTAACAAATGGGGAGGCCAATTGGTTTAATTTCCAATTTTTTTTTTCTTATAGGCAGTGGCCTAGTATGATACTAGGCAGCTGCCCAGTAATCAATGGGGAGGCCCATTGGTTAAATTTCATGTTTTTTTTTTTTTTTTTTTTTTTTTTTTTTTTTTTTCCAATTGGGCAGCGGCCTAGCATGATTCTGGGCCGCTACCCAGTAACCAATGGGGAGGCCAATTGGTTTAATTTCCTTTTTTTTTTTTTTTTCCTATGGGCAGCCGCCTAGCATGATACTAGGCCGCTGCCCAGTAACCAATAGGGAGGCCCATTGGTTTAATTTCTGGTTTTTTTTTTTTTTTTTTTTCCTATGGGCAGCCGCCTAGCATGATACTAGGCCGCTGCCCAATAACTAATGGGGAGGCCCATTGGTTTAATTTCCTGTTTTTTTTTTTTTTTTTTTTTTTTTTTTTTTTTTCCTATCGGCAGCGGCCTAGCATGATACTGGGTCGCTGCCCAGTAACCAATGGGGAGGCCCATTGGTTTAATTTCCTTTTTTTTTTTTTTTTTTCCCTATAGGCAGCGGCCTAGCATGATACTGGGCCGCTGCCCAGTAACCAATGGGGAGGCCCATTGGTTTAATTTGCATTTTTTTTTCTTGTAGGCAACCGCCTAGCATGATGCTAGGCCGCTGCCCAGTAACCAATGGGGAGACCCATTGGTTTTATTTCCAGTTTTTTTTTTTTTTTTTTTTTTTTTTTTTTTTTTTTTTTTTTTCCTGTGTGCAGCCGCCTAGCATGATACTAGGCCGCTGCCCAGTAACCAATGGGGAGGCACATTGGTTTAATTTCCTATTTTTTTTTCCTCCTATGGGCAGCCGCCTAGCATGATACTAGGCCGCCGCCCAGTAACCAATGTGGAGGCCCATTGGTTTAATTTCCGATTTTTTTTTTTTTTTTTTTTTTTCTAATAGGCAGCTGCCTAGCATGATACTAGGCCGCTGCCCAGTAACCAATGGGGAGGCCCATTGGTTAAATTTCCTGTTTTTTTTTTTTTTTTTTTTTTTCCTATGGGCAGCCGCCTAGTAGGATACTAGGCCGCTGCCCAGTAACCAATGGGGAGGCCCATTGGTTTAATTTCCTTTTTTTTTTTTTTTTTTCCTATGGGCAGTCGCCTAGCCTGATACAAGGCCGCTGCCCAGTAAGCATTGGGGAGGCCATTTAGTTTAATTTCCGGTTTTTTTTTTTTTTTTTTCTTATAGGCTGCTGCCTAGCATGATACTTGGCCGCTGCCCAGTAACCAATGGGGAGCCCCATTGGTTTAATTTCCTTTTTTTTTTTTTCCTGTGTGCAGCCGCCTAGCATGATACTAGGCCGCTGCCTAGTAACCAATGGGGTGGCCCATTGGTTTAATTTTAATTTTAATTTTTTTTCCTATGGGCAGTCGCCTAGCATGATACTAGGCCGCTGCCCAGTAACCAATGGGGAGGCCCATTGGTTTAATTTCCCGTTTTTTTTTTTTTTTTTTTTTTTTTTTTTTTTTTTTTTTTTTTTTTTTTTCCTATGGGCAGCCGCCTAGCATGATACTAGGCCGCTGCCCAGTAACCAATGGGGAGGCCCATTGGTTTAGTTTCCGGTTTTTTTTTTTTTTTTTTTTTTTTTTTTTTTTTTTTTTTTTTTTTTTTTACCTTATAGGCAGCGGCCTAGCATGATACTAGGCCGCTGCCCAGTAACCAATGGGGAGGCCCATTGGTTTAATTTCCTGTTTTTTTTTTTTTTTTTTTTTTTCCTATGGGCAGCCGTCTGGCATGATAGTAAGCCGCTGCCCAGTAACTAGTGGGGAGGCCCATTGGTTTAATTTCCTATTTTTTTTTTTTTTTTTTTTCCTATGGGCAGCGGCCTAGCATGATACTGGGCCGCTGCCCAGTAACCAATGGGGAGGCCCATTGGTTTAATTTCCTGTTTTTTTTTTTTTTCCTATTGGCAGCCGTCTAGCATGATACTAGGCCGCTGCCCAGTAACCAATGGGGAGGCCCATTGGTTTAATTTCCGGTTTTTTTTTTCCTATGGGCAGCCGCCTAGCATGATACTAGGCCGCTGCCCAGTAACCAATGGGGAGGCCCATTGGTTTAATTTCCGGTTTTCTTTTTTTTTTTTTGTTTTTTTTTTTTTTTTTTTTTCTTATAGGCAGCGGCCTAGCATGATACTAGGTCGCTGCTCAGTAACCAATGTGGAGGCCCATTGGTTTAATTCCCTGTTTTTTTTTTTTTTTTTTTTTTTTTTTTTTTTTTTTCCTATGGGTAGCCGCCTAGCATGATACTAGGCCGCTGCCCAGTAACTAATGGGGAGGCCCATTGTTTTAATTTCCTTTTTTTTTTTTTTTTTTTCCTATGGGCAGCGGCCTAGCATGATACTGGGCCGCTGCCCAGTAACCAATGGGGAGGCCCATTGGTTTAATTTTGCTTTTTTTTTTTTTTTTTTTTCTTTTTCCTGTGGGCAGCCGCCTAGAATGATACCAGGCCGCTGCCCAGTAACCAATGGGGAGCCCCATTGGTTTAATTTCCTGTTTTTTTTTTTCCTGTGTGCAGCCGCCTAGCATGATACTAGGCCGTTGCCCAGTAACCAATGGGGAGGCCCATTGGTTTAATTTCCTGTTTTTTTTTTTTTCCTCCTATTGGCAGCCGCCTAGCATGATACTAGGATGCTGCCCAGTAACCAATGTGGAGGCCCATTGGTTTAATTTCTTGTTTTTTTTTTTTTTTTTCTTATAGACAGCGGCCTAGCATGATACTAGGCCGCTGCCCAGTAACCAATGGGGAGCCCCATTAGTTTAATTTCCTGTTTTTTTTTTTCCTGTGTGCAGCCGCCTAGCATGATACTAGGCCGCTGCCTAGTAACCAATGGGGTGGCCCATTGGTTTAATTTTAATTTTAAATTTTTTTTCCTATGGGCAGTCGCCTAGCATGATACTAGGCCGCTGCCCAGTAACCAATGGGGAGGCCCATTGGTTTAATTTCCCGTTTTTTTTTTTTTTTTTTTTTTTTTTTTTTTTTTTTTTTTTTTTTTTTTTTTTCCTATGGGCAGCCGCCTAGCATGGTACTAGGCCGCTGCCCAGTAACCAATGGGGAGGCCCATTGGTTTAGTTTCCGGTTTTTTTTTTTTTTTTTTTTTTTTTTTTTTTTTTTTTTTTTACCTTATAGGCAGTGGCCTAGCATGATACTAGGCCGCTGCCCAGTAACCAATGGGGAGGCCCATTGGTTTAATTTCCTGTTTTTTTTTTTTTTTTTTTTTTCCTATGGGGAGCCCTCTGGCGTGATACTAAGCCGCTGCCCAGTAACTAATGGGGAGGCCCATTGGTTTAATTTCCTGTTTTTTTTTTTTTTTTTTTTTCTTTTGGGAAGCGGCCTAGCATGATCCTGGGCCGCTGCCCAGTAACCAATGGGGAGGCCCTTTGGTTTAATTTCCTGTTTTTTTTTTTTTTCCTATTGGCAGCCGTCTAGCATGATACTAGGCCGCTGCCCAGTAACCAATGGGGAGGCCCATTGGTTTATTTTCTGGTTTTTTTTTTCCTTGGGGCGGCCGCCTAGCATGATACTAGGCCGCTGCCCAGTAACCAATGGGGAGGCCCATTGGTTTAATTTCCGGTTTTCTTTTTTTTTTTTTTTTTTTTTTTCTTATAGGCAGCGGCCTAGCATGATACTAGGCCGCTGCCCAGTAACCAATGGGGAGGCCCATTGGTTTAATTTCCTGTTTTTTTTTTTTTTTTTTTTTTTTTTTTTTTTTTTTTTTTTCCTATGGGTAGCCGCCTAGCATGATACTAGGCCGCTGCCCAGTAACTAATGGGGAGGCCCATTGTTTTAATTTCCTTTTTTTTTTTTTTTTTTTCCTATGGGCAGCGGCCTAGCATGATACTGGGCCGCTGCCCAGTAACCAATGGGGAGGCCCATTGGTTTAATTTTGCTTTTTTTTTTTTTTTTTTTTTCTTTTTCCTGTGGGCAGCCGCCTAGCATGATACCAGGCCGCTGCCCAGTAACCAATGGGGAGCCCCATTGGTTTAATTTCCTGTTTTTTTTTTCCTGTGTGCAGCCGCCTAGCATGATACTAGGCCGTTGCCCAGTAACCAATGGGGAGGCCCATTGGTTTAATTTCCTGTTTTTTTTTTTTTTCCTCCTATTGGCAGCCGCCTAGCATGATACTAGGATGCTGCCCAGTAACCAATGTGGTGGCCCATTGGTTTAATTTCTTGTTTTTTTTTTTTTTTTTTCTTATAGGCAGCGGCCTAGCATGATACTAGGCCGCTGCCCAGTAACCAATGGGGAGGCCCATTGGTTTAATTTCCTGTTTTTTTTTTTTTTTTTTTTTTTCCTATGGGCAGCGGCCTAGTATCAGCCCAGTAACTAATGGGGAGGCCCATTGGTTTAATTTCCTTTTTTTTTTCCTATGGGCAGCGGCCTAGTATGATACTGGGCCGCTGCCCAATAACCAATGGGGAGGCCCATTGGTTTAATTTCCGGTTTTTTTTTTTTTTTTTCCTATGGGCAGCGGCCTAGCATGATTCTGGGCCGCTGCCCAGTAACCAATGGGGAGGCCCATTGGTTTAATTTACTTTTTTTTTTTTTTTTTTTCTTTTTCCTGTGGGCAGCCGCCTAGCATGATACTAGGCCGCTGCCCAGTAACCAATGGGGAGAGGATGTGAGGCCCGACACCGAATAACGTGTCTTACCTCAATTTGCGTGCCTTAGACCTAAAATTATATGACCGACCTAGGATTACGTGTCCTGTCTTGATTTTCGTGCATACCTCGTTATACGTGCCTTAACCTAAAATTGTGTGCCCTAATCCTCGATATACGTGCGATACCTAGATAAACATGCCATGACCTTAATTTACGTGCGAGACCTCGATTTGCTTGTGTCTCTTCGTTTCGTGTGCATTAACCTTGAATTGCATGCTTTAACCTAGGTTTAAGAGTCGTGTCTTGAATTACGTGCCTTGTATTGGTTTACGTACATTTATCTAGGGATTGCGTGCATTTGCATTGAAATCTGTGCATTAGTCTTGAAGTACGTGCATTAGTCTTGAAGTTCGTGTCTTACCTCGTAGATCGTGTCTACCTCGTAATTCGTGCCCTAGACCTAGGAATCCGTGCCACCACGTTGATCAAGAAAGAATCCTACACAAAGCACAAGACAATAAAATAATCCTACACAATCCACTAACTATTATTATAATCCTAATTCAAATCTCTACAAAATCCACTAACACCTAAATATTATATTTTAAACTCACTACAAGACAAAATCTCACCAACCTCTAAACATACCCTATATTCTATTCTACCTAAAATCCCTAAATACCCAACATTCTCTTACACACATGTTAAAACAATTCAAAAGATGACACAAAATCAGATTTTTGCATGCATGTTTAATTCAAAATAATTCTAGACAAGTCATGACACAAAAACACTTATCAATGCATAAAAAATTGCCCAAAACCACCTCAATTTCCTCTCATTTTCGACCAAACCACTCATGGCCCATGCTAACATTTCAAATTCCACCTTGAAGACACAAAAATTCAGATTTGGAAGCCCAAGGCTGGCCACATGCTCAAAAATTGCAAAAAGACTCACTTTTCTCTCATTTCTCTCCTTTTCCTCACATTTCTCTCTCTCCCTCTCATTTTCTCTCTCCATTTCGGTTTTGGCTGAGTTCTTCATCTCCATAGCTTCTCTTCTTCACACCATAGCTAAACCAAGCAAGCCACAAGCAAAGGACCTCAACCGAACAAGCTAGGATGCAAAAATCACTCATGCATGTGCATTGAAGCTTCATTTTCGGCCTAGGTGAGTTACTAAGCTTCCATTTCTTTTCTTCAAGTCCTAACTACATGCATGTACTAAGAGATTGCTTACTAGGCTAGGAAAAATAGAGAAAACCAAGTTGGAAACTCGGCTAAGCAAGAAGAGGAAGAAATTTGAGCCTCAACAAGGTTTTTGTGCATCTTTTGGTTGATTGCAAAGGTGAGGGTTAAAAGCTTTTGAAAACTCTTTGAAATTTCACATGCATGCTCATAAATGTGTGTATTTGCTTCTGTACTTGAGCTATATGGTCGTTCATAAGCTTAAACAACCATGCATGGCAAGATCTTGGCTTGAAAATGATGCTAGGTGAAGTCGAAGTGGATGACAGCTCTCTGACCAGTCTGTTCGAGGTAAGTTTAGGTAAGCAAATGATGTTGAAAATTCTTGAACATTGGTGAGTGACTAGTTTGGACAGTTTTGAATATTTTTCCCAGAAATAGGCCGAAGCTAATTTTGACTCTAAGGTCCTCAAAATGGCAAATCATTAAAATATGACCAAATCTGGAAATCTGGGAAAATGAATCAGGTTTTGGCAGATGCACTCACCTTGTGGAGTGAACCATGTTTGACTTAGTAAATTTTGTCCAAAATGCATAAAAATTGGTCCTACTAGATTTTTCAGTTCTGGACAATTTTGTCAGAAATGGACCAAAGCTAAAAATGAATCTAAGGACCTCAAAAACGTCAATTTCTGAAAAGTGTGCAAATCTGGACAGTTTTGTGCTACCTCACTGTTTCGGCCATAACTAATGATTCTGAACTCCAATTGATGCAAGGTTTGTTTCTGAGTTTAGTTAACTTCTTAAGATTTAATTTGACATCTTATTCAATGAATTTTGAGATTTTTTGATTATCCTATTGATTGTGGGAAAACAGCCTATTGCAGTAAAGGTTTCACTTAGTTATATGCTTGGAAAATTGTTGTAACCCCTCTTGTGGTGCTAATTGCTTGGAATTGTGGTGTTGGGATGTTGTGTGGACTGTTTTGAGTACTTGAGGATGTTTGAATTGAATGATGCATGACTTGTGAATGAACTTGAGTTGACTTAGGGTTTAATCACATGGTTAAGCATGAAACGGAAACCCTAATGACTAGGTAGTCTTGCTAAGTGTTGATAATTTAGATATTTTGTGGAAATTATATGCTTAGTGGGCTGCCCGTAATTGTCTTATAAGCTTAAATGTAATTTTGATCATTGCATGTTGACAAATAGCCTTTTCTTGCATCCGAAACCACCACGTAGATGTTGTTGCATGTGAATAATCGTATCACTTGATTACGTGGACTTCGAAATGAGTTATATGGCTTGACTTGCATGTGTTACATTGCTGCCCGTTTAATGTTCATATGACTCTATGTGTTCTACAAAGTGAAATTTCATGTCAAGCATGCCTCGTTCGTTTACTTGGCAATATGTGATCTTGAAATTGCTCGGAGGCAACCTACTTTGTTGTTCTCCTAATGTGAATTGTTAAAAGATATTCAATGGTTTATTTGAACGTGATTACTTGGCTGCCCGTTAAAGTTTAATTGCTTTCAAATGGATATATGAAATGATTATATGTTCTTACAATGCCTTATATGCCAATATGTCAAAATGTGATCATATACTTGCTCGGAGGCAACCTACTTTGTTGACCTCCTAATGTGAAATGTTAAATGACAAAAATGGGCATTGTATACGAGGTTGCAACCTTTCAGTGTGGCATGGTAGTGTTTCACGCACGCCGGGCGGCATCGGGCTTGCCGGTGTTACCGTGACTACCATGGTCCAATTCCCTCTCTCGCTTGGCATTTCACCCTCGGAGAGTTGGGTCGTAGGTTTCGGGGTACATCCGGAGTACACCCAATTGGGAGCGATAAGTGGATTATTGAAGTCGGCCGCACCAAATGAATCGAAATTGACATTGAGAGCAAATGCTCACCGTATCCTTTTTACTATGTGTATAAGTACTCTCGCTTGGTTCCTAGAGAACCTCGGGGAGGAAAGACTGGTATTCTTGTTCCTGTGCTTATATGTAAGTACTCTCGCTTGGTTCCTAGAGAACCTCGGGGAGGAAAGACTGGCATTTCTGTTCCCTTACTTTGTATCCGTTACTCGATTTGTTTCTTATAATTGCGTACCTTATTATTTGTAATACGTGACATGTTCTCAAAAAGAGTTTTCATAAATTGAACCGGAAAACGAGTTTCAAAACGTATTTCTCGTTCCCCCTCGCTGAGTTCATAAGGACTCACCCTCTTTTTCATCACAGGTGAAGAAGGACAGGTACAGGTACCCGAGGACGGTGTGCCTAACGATGAACCCCTGGAGTGATTGCCTGTCTTGTGTGCCTTGCGCGATTATGGCTATTTGTGAACTATGCTTCTTGAAGACTATTTCTTTTATGTTGCTCGTTGTATATTGATGTAAATGACCCCGTTGTAATTTGGGTCTAATTCTGAGATTGTACTATCTATAACCGGACGAACTTTTATTTGGTTGTTTGCTTTCGTTTTCTTAATTAGTAGTTATCGTAGGCATTCAAACCACTAGATGAACAATCAACTAAGTTAATTTTATCTAATTTCACTTAGGTGTTCATTTGCAAACTAAAGGATAATAGGTACTTGCATGATAGGAATTTGAAAAATAAACGGGGCATAGTTATCATGTTAGGCTTATTAACCAAACGAGAGTTTCAAGATAAACTAGTAGGCAAATTGGTTGGTGACAAATAGGAGTCCTTAATGAAATTGGATTAATGATTGGAATAATTGAGGCGTTTAGAGAATTAGGTCAAACCAAAGAGTCCAATTACAGCCGTTATGTTGCCGGTTTTCCGGAAAACTTTGGAGTTTAGGCTAAAAACGATAAGTGTTAAATCTTTATAAACAGTTAAGTACGAGACGTGACTTGAATGTTTAGTTCACACCCTAGTCTAACCTTATTGGCCGGGTTGGGGCGTGACAGCCCCATTGGTTTAATTTCCTGTTTTTTTGTTTTTGTTTTTTCCTGTGTGCAGCCGCCTAGCATGATACTAGGCCGCTGCCCAGTAACCAATGGGGAGGCCCATTGGTTTAATTTCCTGTTTTTTTTTTTTTTCCTCCTATGGGCAGCCGCCTAGCATGATACTAGGCCGCTACCCAGTAACCAATGTGGAGGCCCATTGGTTTAATTTTCGATTTTTTTTTTTTTTTTTTTTTCTTATAGGCAGCGGCCTAGCATGATACTAGGCCGCTGCCCAGTAACCAATAGGGACGCCCATTGGTTTAATTACCTTTTTTTTTTTTTTCCTATGGTCAGCCGCCTAGCATGATACTAGGCCGCTGCCCAGTAACCAATGGGGAGGCCCATTGGTTTAATTTCGTGTTTTTTTTTTTTTTTTTTTTTTTTTTTTTTTTTTTTCCTATGGGCAGCGGCCTAGCATGATACTGGGCCGCTGCCCAGTAACCAATGGGGAGGCCCATTGGTTTAATTTCCTGCTTTTTTTTTTTTTTTCCTATGGGCAGCCGCCTAGCATGATACTAGGCCGCTGCCCAGTAACAAATGCGGAGGCCCATTGGTTTAATTTCCTGTTTTTTTTTATTTTTATTTTATTTTATTTATTTTTTTTCCTATGGGCAGCCGCCTAGCATGATACTAGGCCGCTGCCAAGTAATTAATGGGGAGGCCCATTGGTTTAATTTCTGGTTTTTTTGTTTTTTTTTTTCTTATAGGCAGCAGCCTAGCATGATACTAGGCCGCTGCCCAGCAACCAATGGGGAGGCCCATTGGTTTAATTTCCTGTTTTTTTTTTTTTTTTCCTATTGGGCAGCGGCCTAGCATGATACTGGGCCGCTGCCCCGTCACCAATGGGGTGCCCCTTTGTTTTATTTTCCTTCTTTTTTTTTTCCTGTGGGTAGCCGCCTAGCATGATACTGGGCCGCTGTCCAATAACCAATGGGGAGGCCCATTGGTTTAATTTCATGTTTTTTTTTTTTTTTTTTTTTTTCTTATAGGCAGCGGCCTAGCATGATACTAGGCCGCTGCCCAGTAACTAATGGGGAGCCCCATTGGTTTAATTTCCTATTTTTTTTTTCCTGTGTGCAGACGCCTAGCATGATACTAGGCCGCTGCCCAGTAACCAATGGGGAGGCCCATTGGTTTAATTTCCTTTTTTTTTTTTTCCTATGGGCAGCCGCCTAGCATGATACTAGGCCGCTGCCCAGTAACCAATGGGGAGGCCCATTGGTTTAATTTCCGGTTTTTTTTTTTTTCCTATGGGCAGCCGCCTAGCATGATACTAGGCCGCTGCCCAGTAACCAATGGGGAGGCCAATTGGTTTAATTTCCGGTTTTTTTTTTCTTCCTATGGGCAGCCGCCTAGCATGATACTAGGCCGCTGCCCAGTAACCAATGGGGAGGCCAATTGGTTTAATTTCATGTTTTTTTTTTTTTTTTCCTATGGGCAGCCGCCTAGCATGATACTAGGCCGCTGCCCAGTAACCAATGGGGAGGCCCATTGGTTTAATTTCAGGTTTTTTTTTCCTATGGGCAGCCGCCTAGCATGATACTAGGCCGCTGCCCAGTAACCAATGGGGAGGCCCATTGGTTTAATTTCCGATTTTTTTTATTTTTATTTTATTTTATTTATTTTTTTTCCTATGGGCAGCCGCCTAGCATGATACTAGGCCGCTGCCCAGTAATTAATGGGGAGGCCCATTGGTTTAATTTCTGGTTTTTTTGTTTTTTTGTTTTTTTGTTTTTTTTTTCTTATAGGCAGAGGCCTAGCATGATACTAGGCCGCTGCCCAGCAACCAATGGGGAGGCCCATTGGTTTAATTTCCTATTTTTTTTTTTTTTCCTATTGGGCAGCGGCCTAGCATGATATTGGGCCGCTGCCCAGTAACCATTGGGGTGGCCCATTGGTTTATTTTCTTTTTTTTTTTTTTTTCCTGTGGGCAGCCGCCTAGCATGATACTAGGCCGCTGCCCAGTAACCAATGGGGAGGCCCATTGGTTTAATTTCCGATTTTTTTTTTTTTTTTTTCCTTATAGGCAGCGGCCTAGCATGATACTACGCCGCTGCCCAGTAAATAATGGGGAGCCCCATTGGTTTAATTTCCTTTTTTTTTTTTTCCTGTGTGCAGACGCCTAGCATGATACTAGGCCGCTGCCCAGTAACTAATGGGGAGGCCCATTGGTTTAATTTCTGGATTTTTTTTTTTTTCCTATGGGCAGCCGCCTAGCATGATACTAGGCAGCTGCCCAGTAATCAATGGGGAGGCCCATTGTTTTAATTTCTGGTTTTTTTTTTTTTTTTTCCTATGGGCAGCGACCTAGCATGATACTAGGCCGCTGCCCAGTAACCAATCGGGAGGCCAATTGGTTTAATTTCCTGTTTTTTTTTTCCTATAGGCAGCCGCCTAGCATGATACTAGGCCGCTGCCCAGTAACTAATGGGGAGGCCCATTGGTTTAATTTCAGGTTTTTTTTTCCTATGGGCAGCCGCCTAGCATGATACTAGGCCGCAGCCCAGTAACCAATGGGGAGGCCCATTGGTTTAATTTCAGGTTTTTTTTTTTTTTTTTTTTTTTTTTTTTTTTTTTTTTTTTCCTATGGGCAGCCGCCTAGCATGATACTAGGCCGCTGCCCAGTAACTAATGGGGAGGCCCATTGGTTTAATTTCCTTCTTTTTTTTTTCCTATGGGCAGCGGCCTAGCATGATACTAAACCGCTGCCCAATAACCAATGGGGAGGCCCATTGGTTGAATTTCTGGTTTTTTTTTTTTTTTTTCCTATGGGCAGCGGCCTAGCATGATACTGGGCCGCTGCCCAGTAACCAATGGGGAAGCCCATTGGTTTAATTTACTTTTTTTTTTCTTTTTCCTGTGGGCAGCCGCCTAGCATGATACTAGGCCGCTGCCCAGTAACCAATGGGGAGCCCCATTGGTTTAATTTCCTGTTTTTTTTATTTTTATTTTTTTTATTTTATTTTATTTTCCTATGGGCAGCCGCCTAGCATGATACTAGGCCGCTGCCCAGTAACCAATGGGGAGGCCCATTGGTTTAATTTCTGGTTTTTTTGTTTTTTTGTTTTTTTTTTTCTTATAGGCAGCGGCCTAGCATGATACTAGGCCGCTGCCCAGTAACCAATGGGTTGGCCCATTGGTTTAATTTCCTTTTTTTTTTTTTTTTTTTTTTTTTTTAATGGGCAGCTGCCTAGCATGATACTAGGCCGCTGCCCAGTAACCAATGGGGAAGCAAATTGGTTTAATTTCCGGTTTTTTTTTTCTTTCTTATAGGCAGAGGCCTAGCATGATACTAGGCCGCTGCCCAGTAACTAATGGGGAGCCCCATTGGTTTAATTTCCTATTTTTTTTTTTTTTTTTTTTCCTGTGTGCAGACGTCTAGCATGATACTAGGCCGCTGCCCAGTAACCAATGGGGAGGCCCATTGGTTTAATTTCCTTTTTTTTTTTTTTTTTCTTATAAGCAGCGGCCTAGCATGATGCTAGGCGGCGGCCCAGTAACCACAGGGGAGGCCCATTGGTTTATTTTCTTGTTATTATTTTTTTTTTTTCCTATGGGCTGCCGCCTAGCATGATACTAGGCCGTTGCCTAGTAACTAATGGGGAGGCTTATTTGTTAAATTTTCTGTTTTTTTTTTTTTTTTTTTTTTTTTTTTTTTTTTTTTTTTTCCTATGGGCAGCGGCCTAGCATGATACAGGGCCGCTGCCCAGTAACCAATGGGGAGGCCCATTGGTTTAATTTCCTGTTTTTTTTTTTTTTTTTTTTTTTTTTCCTATGGGCAGCCGCCTAGCATGATACTGGGCCGCTGCCCAGTAACCAATGGGGAGGCCCAATGGTTTAATTACCTGTTTTTTTTTTTTTTTTTTTTTTTTTTTCCTATGGCCAGCCGCCTAGCATTATACTAGGCCGCTGCCCAGTAAACAATGGGGAGTCCCATTGGTTTATTTTTCAGTTTTTTTTTTTTCTTATAGGCAGAGGCCTAGCATGTTACTAGGCCGGTGCCCAGTAACCAAAGGGGGGGCCCATTGGGTTAATTTCCTGGTTTTTGTTTTTTTTTTTTTTTTTTTTTTTTTTTTTTTTCCTATGGGCAGTCGCCTAGCATGATACTAGGCCGTTGCCCAGTAACCAATGGGGAGCCCCATTGGTTTAATTTCCTGTTTTTTTTTTTTTTTCCTGTGGGCAGCCGCCTAGCATGATACTAGGCCGCGGCCCAGTAACCAATGGTGAGGCCCAATGGTTTAATTTCATGTTTTTTTTTTTTTTTTTTTTTTTTTTTTTCTTATGGGCAGTCGCCTAGCATGATATTAGGCCGCTGCCCAGTAACCAATGGAGAGGCCAATTGGTTTAATTTCTGTTTTTTTGTTTTTTTTTTTTTTTTCCTTATAGGCAGCGGCCTAGCATGATATTAGGCCGCTGCTCAGTAACCAATGGGGAGGCCCATTGGTTTATTTTCCTTTTTTTTTTTTTTTTTTTCCTATTGGGCAGCGGCCTAGCATGATACTGAGCCGCTGCCCAGTAACCAATGGGGTGGCCCATTGGTTTAATTTCCTTTTTTTTTTTCATGAGGGCAGCCGCCTAGCATGATACTAGGCCGCTGCCCAGTAACCAATGGGGAGGCCCATTGGTTTAATTTACGGTTTTTTTTTTTTTTTCTTTTTTTTTTTCTTATAGTGAGCGGCCTAGCATGATACTAGGCCGCTGCCCAGTTACTAATGGGGAGCCCCATTGGTTTAATTTCGTGTTTTTTTTTTTCCTGTGTGCATCCGCCTAGCATGATACTAGGCCGCTGCCTAGTAACCAATGGGGAGGCCCATAGGTTTAATTTCCTTTTTTTTTTTTTTTTTTTTCCTCTTGGCAGCCACCTAGCATGATACCAGGCCGCTGCCCAGTAACTAATGGGGGGGCCCATTGGTTTAATTTCTTGTTTTTTTTTTTTTCTTTGGGCGTCCGCCTATCATGATACTAGGCCGCTGCCCAGTAACCAATGGGGAGGACCATTGGTTTAATTTCCGGTCTTTTTTTTTTTTCTTATAGGCAGCGGCCTAGGATGATACTAGGCCGCTGCCCAGTAACCAAGGTGGAGGCCCATTGGTTTATTTTTTTGTTTTTTTTTTTTTTTTTTCCTATGGGCAGCCGCCTAGCATGATACTAGGCCACTGCCCAGTAACTAATGGGGAGGCCCATTTGTTTAATTTCCTTTTTTTTTTTCCTTGGGGCAGCGGCCTAGCATGATACCGGGCCGCTCCCCATTAACCATTGGGGAGGCCCTTTGGTTTGATTTCTTGTTTTTTTTTTTTTTTTTTTTTCCTATGGGCAGCCGCCTAGCATGATACTAGGCCGCTGCCCAGTAACCAATGGGGAGGCCCATTGGTTTAATTCCCGGTTTTTTATTTTTTATTTTTTTTTTCTTATAGGCAGCGGCCTAGCATGATACTAGGCCGCTGCCCAGTAACCAATGGGGAGGCCCATTGGTTTAATTTCCGGTTTTTTATTTTTTATTTTTTATTTATTTTTTATTTTTTTCTTATAGGCAGCGGCCTAGCATGATACTAGGCCGCTGCCTAGTAACCAATGGGGAGGCCCATTGGTTTAATTTCTTTTTTTTTTTTTTCCTATGGTCAGCCGCCTAGCATGATACTAGGCCGCTGCCCAGTAACTAATGGGGTGGCCCATTTGTTTAATTTCCTGTTTTTGTTTTTTTTTTTTTTTTTTTTTTTTCAATGGGCAGTGGCCTAGCATGATACTAGGTCGCTGCCCAGTAACCAATGGGGAGGCCCATTGGTTTAATTTCCTTTTTTTTTTTTTTTTTTTTTTTTTTTTTTTCCTATGGACAGCCGCCTAGCATGATACTAGGCCGCTGCCCAGTAACCAATGGGGAGCCCCATTTGTTTAATTTCCTGTTTTTTTTTTTCCTATGGGTAGCGGTCTAGCATGATACTGGGCCGCTGCCCAGTAACCAATGGGGAGGCCCATTGGTTTAATTTCCGGTTTTTTTTTTTCCTATGGGCAGCCGCCTAGCATGATACTAGGCCGCTGCCCAGTAACCAATGGGGAGGCCCATTGGTTTAATTTCCTGTTTTTTTTTTTTTTTTTTTTTTTTTTTTTTTTTTTCGTATGGGCAGCGACCTAGCATGATACTGGGCCGCTATCCAGTAACCAATGGGGAGGCCCATTGGTTTAATTTCCTGTTTTTTTTTTTCCTATGGGCAGCAGCCTAGCATGATACTAGGCCGCTGCCCAGTAACCAATGGGGAGGCCCATTGGTTTAATTTCTTGTTTTTTTTTTTTTTTTTTTTTTTTTTTTCCCTATGGGCAGCCGCCTAGCATGATACTAGGCCGCTGCCCAGTAACCAATGGGGAGCCCCATTGGTTTAATTTCCTGTTTTTTTTTTTTTTTTTTCCTGTGGGCAGCCGCCTAGCATGATACTAGGCCGCGGCCCAGTAACCAATGGTGAGGCCCAATGGTTTAATTTCCTGTTTTTTTTTTTTTTTTTTTTTTTTTTTTTTTTTTTTCTTATGGGTAGTTGCCTAGCATGATATTAGGCCGCTGCCCAGTAACCAATGGAGAGGCCAATTGGTTTAATTTCTGTTTTTTTGTTTTTTTGTTTTTTTTTTTTTTTTCCTTATAGGCAGCGGCCTAGCATGATATTAGGCCGCTGCCCAGTAACCAATGGGGAGGCCCATTGGTTTAATTTCCTTTTTTTTTTTTTTTTTTCCTATTGGGCAGCGGCCTAGCATGATACTGAGCCGCTGCCCAGTAACCAATGGGGTGGCCCATTGGTTTAATTTCCTTTTTTTTTTTCCTGTGGGCAGCCGCCTAGCATTATACTAGGCCGCTGCGCAGTAACCAATGGGGAGGCCCATTGGTTTAATTTCCGGTTTTTTTTTTTTTTTTTTTTTTCTTTTTTTTTTTTGTTATAGTCAGCGGCCTAGCATGATACTAGGCCGCAGCCCAGTAACTAAAGGGGAGCCCCATTGGTTTAATTTCATGTTTTTTTTTTTCCTGTGTGCAGCCGCCTAGCATGATACTAGGCCGTTGCCCAGTAACCAATGGGGAGGCCCATAGGTTTAATTTCCTTTTTTTTTTTTTTTTTTTTTTTTTTTTCCTCTTGGCAGCCGCCTAGCATGATACTAGGCCGCTGCCCAGTAACTAATGGGGAGGCCCATTGGTTTAATTTCCGGTTTTTTTTTTTTTTTCCTATGGGCAGCCGCCTATCATGATACTAGGCCGCTGCCCAGTAACCAATGGGGAGGACCATTGGTTTAATTTCCGGTCTTTTTTTTTTTTTTTCTTATAGGCAGCGGCCTAGCATGATACTAGGCCGCTGCCCAGTAACCAATGTGGAGGCCCATTGGTTTAATTTCCTGTTTTTTTTTTTTTTTTTTCCAATGGGCAGCCGCCTTGCATGATACTAGTCCACTGCCCCGTAACTAATGGGGAGGCCCATTTGTTTAATTTCCTTTCTTTTTTTTTTTCCTATGGGCAGCGGCCTAGCATGATACCGAGCCGCTGCCCAATAACCAATGTGGAGGCCCATTGGTTTAATTTCCTGTTTTTTTTTTTTTTTCCTATGGGCAGCCGCCTAGCATGATACAAGGCCGCTGCCCAGTAACCAATGGGGAGGCCCATTGGTTTAATTCCCGGTTTTTTATTTTTTATTTTTTTTTCTTATAGGCAGCGGCCTAGCATGATACTAGGCCGCTGCCCAGTAACCAATGGGGAGGCCCATTGGTTTAATTTCCTTTTTTTTTCCTCCTATGGGCAGCCACCTAGCATGATACTAGGCCGCTGCCCAGTAACCAATGGGGAGGCCCATTGGTTTAATTTCCGGTTTTTTATTTTTTATTTTTTATTTATTTTTTATTTTTTTCTTCTAGGCAGCAGCCTAGCATGATACTAGGCCGCTGCCCAGTAACCAATGGGGAGGCCCATTGGTTTAATTTCTTGTTTTTTTTTTTTTTTTTTTTTTTTTTTTTTTTTTTTTTTTTTTTTTTTTTTTTTTTTTCCTATGGACAGCAGCCTAGCATGATACTAGGCCGCTGCCCAGTAACTAATGGGGTGGCCCATTTGTTTAATTTCCTGTTTTTTTTTTTTTTTTTTTTTTTTCAATGGGCATTGGCCCAGCATGATACTAGGCCGCTGCCCAGTAACCAATGGGGAAGCCCATTGTTTTAATTTCTTGTTTTTTTTTTTTTTTTTTTTTTTCCTATAGGCAGGGGCCTAATATGATACTAGGCCGCTGCCCAATAACCAATGGGGAGGCCCATTGTTTTAATTTCTTTTTTTTTTTTTCCTATGGGCAGCGGCCTAGCATGATACTAGGCCGCTGCCTAGTAACCAATGGGGAGGCTCATTGTTTTAATTTCTTGTTTTTTTTTTTTTTTTTTTTTTTTCCTATGGGCAGCGGCCTAGCATGATACTAGGCCGCTGCCTAGTAACCAATGGGGAGGCCCATTGGTTTAATTTCCTGTTCTTTTTTTTTTTCTTTTTTCTTTTTTTTTTCCTATAGGCATCGGCCCAGCATGATACTAGGCCGCTGCCCAGTAACCATTTGGGGGGCCCATAGTTTTAATTTCCTTTTTTTTTTTTTTTTCCTATCGGCAGCGACCTAGCATGATCCTAGGCCGCTGCCCAGTAACCAATAGGGAGACCCTTTGTTTTATTTTCTTGTTTTTTTTTTTTTTTTCCTATATGCAGCGGCCTAGCATGATACTAGGCCGCTGCCCAGTAACCAATGGGGAGGCCCATTGGTTTAATTTCCTTTTTTTTTTTTTTTCCTATCGGCAGCGACCTAGCATGATACTAGGCCGCTGCCCAGTAACCATTGGGGAGGCCCATTGCTTTAATTTCTTGTTTTTTTTTTTTTTTCCTATATGCAGCTGCCTAGCATGATACTAGGCCGCTGCCCAGTAACCAATGGGGAGGCCCATTGTTTTAATTTCCTGTTTATTTATTTATTTATTTTTTTTCCGGTGGGCAGCCGCCTAGCATGATACTAGGCCACTGCCCAGTAACTAATGGGGAGGCCCATTTGTTTAATTTCCTTTTTTATTTTTTTTCCTATGTGCAGCGGCCTAGCATGATACCGGGCCGCTGCCCAGTAACCAATGTGGAGGCCCATTGGTCTAATTTCCTGTTTTTTTTTTTTTTTCCTATGGGCAGCCGCCTAGCATAATACAAGGCCGCTGCCCAGTAACCAATGGGGAGGCCCATTGGTTTAATTCCCGGTTTTTTATTTTTTATTTTTTTTTCTTATAGGCAGCGGCCTAGCATGATACTAGGCCGCTGCCCAGTAACCAATGGGGAGGCCCATTGGTTTAATTTCCTTTTTTTTTTCCTCCTATGGGCAGCCGCCTAGCATGATACTAGGCCGCTGCCCAGTAACCAATGGGGAGGCCCATTGGTTTAATTTCCGGTTTTTTATTTTTTATTTATTTTATATTTTTTTCTTATAGGCAGCGGCCTAGCATGATACTAGGCCGTTGCCCAGTAACTAATGGGGTGGCCCATTTGTTTAATTTCCTGTTTTTTTTTTTTTTTTTTTTTTTTTTTTTTTTTTTTTTTCAAGGGGCAGTGGCCTAGCATTATACTAGGTCGCCGCCCAGTAACCAATGGGGAGGCCCATTGGTTTAATTTCCTTTTTTTTTTTTTTTTTTTCCTATGGACAGCCGCCTAGCATGATACTAGGCCGCTGCCCAGTAACCAATGGGGAGCCCCATTTGTTTAATTTCCTATTTTTTTTTCCTATGGGTAGCGGTCTAGCATGATACTGGGCCGCTGCCCAGTAACCAATGGCGAGGCCCATTGGTTTAATTTCCGGTTTTTTTTTTTTTTTTTTTTTTTCCTTTGGGCAGCCGCCTAGCATGATACTAGGCCGCTGCCCAGTAACCAATGGGGAGGCCCATTGGTTTAATTTCCTGTTTTTTTTTTTTTTTTTTTTTTTTTTTTTTTTCGTATGGGCAGCGACTTAGCATGATACTGGGCCGCTATCCAGTAACCAATGGGGAGGCCCATTGGTTTAATTTCCTGTTTTTTTTTTTTTTTTTTTTTTTTTCCTATGGGCAGCAGCCTAGCATGATACTAGGCCGCTGCCCAGTAACCAATGGGGAGGCCCATAGGTTTAATTTCCTGTTTTTTTTTTTTTTTTTTTTTTTTTTTTTTTTCCCTATGGGCATCCGCCTAGCATGATACTAGGCCGCTGCCCAGTAACCAATGGGGAGGTCCATTGGTTTAATTTCTGATTTTTTTTTTTTTCTTATAGGCATCCGCCTAGCATGATACTAGGCCGCTGCCCAGTAACCAAAGGGGAGGCCCATTGGTTTAATTTCCTATTTTTTTTCCTATTGGGCAGCGGCTTAGCATGATACTGGGCCGGTGCCCAGTAACCAATGTGGAGGGCAATTGGGTTAATTTCCTTTTTTTTTTTTTCCTATGGGCAGCCGCCTAACATGATACTAGGCCGCTGCCCAGTAACGAATGGGGAGGCCCATTGGTTTAATTTCGTGTTTTTTTTTTTTTTTTTTTCCTATGGGCCGCAGCCTAGCATGATACTGGGCCGCTGCCCAATAACAAATGGGTGGCCCATTGGCTTAATTTCCTGTATTTTTTTTTCCTATGGGCAGCCGCCTAGCATGATACTAGGCCGCTGCCCAGTAACCAATGGGGAGGCCCATTGGTTTAATTTCAAGTTTTTTTTTTTTTTTTTTTTTTTTTCCCGTGGGCAGCCTCCTAGCATGATACTAGGCCGCTGCCCAGTAACCAATGGTGAGGCCCATTGGTTTAATTTCCTGTTTTTTTTTTTTTTTTCCTATGGGCAGTCGCCTAGCATGATACAAGGGCGCTGCCCAGTAACCAATGGGGAGGCCAATTGGTTTAATTTCCGATTTTTTTTTTTTTTTTTTTTTTTTTTTTTTTTTTTTTTTCTTGTAGGCAGCGGCCTAGCATGATACTAGGCCGCTGCCCAGTAACCAATGGGGAGGACCATTGGTATAATTTCTTGTTTTTTTTTTTTTTTTTTTTTTTTTTTTTTTTTTTTTTTCTGATGCGCAGCTGCCTAGCATGATACTAGGCCGCTGCCCAGTAACCAATGGGGTGGCCCATTGGTTTAATTTCCTTTTTTTTTTTTTTTTTTTTTTTTTTTTTGCGTTGGTCAGCCGCCTAGCATGTTACTAGGCCGCTGCCCAGTAACCAATGGGGAGGCCCATCGGTTTAATTTCCTTTTTTTTTTTTTTCCTATGGGCCGTCGCCTAGCTTGATACTAGGCCGCTGCCCAGTAACCAATGCGGAGGCCCATTTGGTTAATTTCCTATTTTTGTTTTTTTTTTTTCGGTTTTTTTTTTTTTCTTATAGGCAGCGGCCCAGCATGATACTAGGCCGCTGCCCAGTAATCAATGGGGACGCCTATTGGTTTAATTTCCTGTTTTTTTTTTTTTTTTCCTTTGGGCAGCCGCCTAGCATGATACTAGACCGCTGCCCAGTAACCAATGGGGAGGCCCATTGGTTTAATTTCCGGTTTTTTTTTTTTTTTTTGTTTTTTTGTTTTTTTGTTTTTTTTTTCTTATAGGCAGCGGCCTAGCATGATACTAGACCGCTGCCCAGTAACCAATGGGGTGGCCCATTGGTTTAATTTCTTGTTTTTTTTTTTTTCCACTGGGCAGCTGCCTAGCATGATACTAGGCCGCTGCCCAGTAACCAATGGGGAGGCCCATTTGTTTAATTTCCCTGTTTTTTTTTTTTTTTCTTATAGGCAGCGGCCTAGCATGATACTAGGCCGCTGCCTAGTAACCAATGGGGAGGCCCATTGGTTTAATTTCCGGTTTTTTTTTTTCTTATAGGTAGCGGCCTAGCATGATACTAGGCCGCTGCCCAGTAACCAATGGGGAGGCCCATTGGTTTAATTTGCTGTTTTTTTTTTTTTTTTTCCTATGGGCAGCGGCCTAGTATGATACTGGGCCGTTGCCCAGTAACCAATGGGGAGGCCCATTGGTTTAATTTCCGGTTTTTTTTTTTTTTTTTTTTTTCTTATAGGCAGCGACCTAGCATGATACTAGGCCGCTGCCCAGTAACTAATGGGGAGGCCCATTGGTTTAATTTCCTGTTTTTTTTTTTTTTTTTTTTTTTTTTTTTTCCTATTGGGCAGCGGCCTAGCATGATGCTGGGCCGCTGCCCAGTAACCAATGGGGAGGCCCATTGGTTTAATTTCCTTTTTTTTTTTTTTTTCTGGTTGCAGCCGCCTAGCATGATACTAGGCCGCTGCCCAGTAACCAATGCGGAGGCCCATTGTTTTAATTTCTTGTTTTTTTTTTTTGATAATTTTAATTTCTTGTTTTTTTTTTGTTTTTTTTTATTTTTTTTCCTATGGGCAGCGGCCTAGCATGATACTAGGCCGCTGCCCAGTAACCAATGGGGATGCCCATTGGTTTAATTTCTGGTTTTTTTTTTTTTTTTTTGTTTTTCCTATGCCCAGCGCCCTAGCATGATACTAGGCCGCTGCCCAGTAACCAATGGGGAGGCCCATTGGTTTAATTTTTTTTTTTTTTTCCTATATGCAGCGGCCCAGCATGATACAAGGACGCTGCCCAGTAACCAATGCGGAGGCCCATTGTTTTAATTTCTTGTTTTTTTTTTTTTGATAATTTTAATTTCTTGTTTTTTTTTTAATTTTTTTTTATTTTTTTTCCTATGGGCAGCGCCCTAGCATGATACTAGGCCGCTGCCCAGTAACCAATGGGGATGCCCATTGGTTTAATTTCTGGTTTTTTATTTTTTTTTTTTTTTTTTCCTATGCCCAGCGCCCTAGCATGATACCAGGCCGCTGCCCTGTAACCAATGGGGAGGCCCATTGGTTTAATTTCTTGTTTTTTTTTTTTTTTTCCTATAGGCAGTGGACCAGCATGATACTAGGCCGCTGCCCAGCAACCAATGGGGAGGCCCATTGGTTTAATTTCCTGTTTATTTATTAATTTTTTTTTTCCTATGGGCAGCCGCCTAGCATGATACTAGGCCGCTGCCCAGTAACCAATGGGGAGGCCCATTGTGTTAATTTCCTGTTTTTTTTTTTTTTTTTTCCTATGGGCAGCGGCCTAGCATGATACTAGGTCGCTGCCCAGTAACCAATGGGGAGGCCCATTGGTTTAATTTCAATTTTTTTTTCCTATGGGCAACGGCCTAGCATGATACTAGGCCGCTGCCCAGTAACCAATGGGGAGGCCCATTGATTTAATTTCCTGTTTCTTTTTTTTTTTTTTTTCCTATTGGCTGCGGCCTAGCATGATACTAGGCCGCTGCCCAGTAACCAATGGGGGGGCCCTTTGGTTTAATTTCTTGTTTTTTTTTTTTTTTTTTTTTTCCTATATTCAGAGGCCCAGCATTATAATAGGCCGCTGCCCTTTAATCAATGGGGAGGCCCATTGGTTTAATTTCCTGTTTTTTTTTTTTTTTTTGTTTCCTGTGGGCAGACGCCTAGCATGATACTAGGCCGCTGCCCAGTAACCAATTGGGAGGCCCATTGTTTTAATTTCCTTTTTTTTTTTTTTTTTTTTTTTTTTTTTTTTTTTCTGTAGGCAGTGGCCCAGCATGATACTAGGCTGCTGCCCAGTAACCAATGGGGAGGCGCAATGGTTTAATTTCCTTTTTTTTTTTTTTTTCCTATAGGCAACGGCCTAGCATGATACTAGGCCACTGCCCAGTAACCAATGGGGAGGCCCATTGGTTTAATTTCTTGTTTTTTTTTTTCCTATATTCAGAGGCCCAGCATTATAATAGGCCGTTGCCCTTTAATCAATGGGGAGGCCCATTGGTTTAATTTCCTGTTTTTTTTTTTTTTTTTTGTTTTCTGTGGGCAGCCGCCTAGCATGATAGTAGGCCGCTGCCCAGTAACCAATGGAGAGGCCCATTGTTTTAATTTCCTGTTTTTTTTTTTTTTTTTTTTTTTCCTATTGGCATCGGCCTAGCATGATACTAGGCCGCTGCCCAGTAACCAATGGGGAGGCCCAATGGTTTAATATCCTGTTTTTTTTTTTTTTTTTTTTTTTTTTTTTTTTTTTTTTCCTGTTGGGCAGCGGCCAAGCATGATACTGGGCCGCTGCCCAGTAACCAATGGGGAGGCCCATTGGTTTAATTTCCTTTTTTTTTTTTTTTTTTTTGTTTTTCCGTTGGGCAGCCGCCTAGCATGTTACTAGGCCGCTGCCCAGTAACCAATGGGGAGGGCCATCGGTTTAATTTCCTTTTTTTTTTTTTTCCTATGGCCAGTCGCCTAGCTTGATACTAGGCCGCTGCCCAGTAACCAATGCGGAGGCCCATTGGTTTAATTTCCTGTTTTTGTTTTTTTTTTTTCGGTTTTTTTTTTTTTTCTTATAGGCAGCGGCCTAGCATGATACTAGGCCGCTGCCTAGTAACCAATGGGGAGGCCCATTGGCTTAATTTCCTTTTTTTTTTTTTTTTTTTTTTTTTTTTTTTTTTTTTCCTATGGGCAGCCGCCTAGCATGATACTTAGCCGCTGCCCAGTAACCAATGGGGAGGCCCATTGGTTTAATTTCCGGTTTTTTTTTTTTTTTTTTTTTTTTTTTTTTTTTTCTTATAGGCAGCGGCCTAGCATGATACTAGGCCGCTGCCCAGTAACCAATGGGGAGGCCCATTGGTTTAATTTCTTGTTTTTTTTTTTCCTATGGGCAGCCGCCTAGCATGATACTGGGCCGTTGCCCAGTAACCAATGGGGAGGCCCATTGGTTTAATTTTCGGTTTTTTTTTTTTTTTTTTTTTTTTGTTTTTTTGTTTTTTTTTTCTTATAGGCAGCGGCCTAGCATGATACTAGGCCGCTGCCCAGTAACCAATGGGGAGGCCCATTGGTTTAATTTCTTGTTTTTTTTTTTTTTCCTATGGGCAGCCGCCTAGCATGATACTAGGCCGATGCCCAGTAACCAATGGGGAGGCCCATTGGTTTAATTTCCCTGTTTTTTTTTTTTTCTTATAGGCAGCGGCCTAGCATGATACCAGGCCGCTGCCTAGTAACCAATGGGGAGGCCCATTGGTTTAATTTCCGGTTTTTTTTTTTTCTTATAGGTAGCGGCCTAGCATGATACTAGGCCGCTGCCCAGTAACCAATGGGGAGGCCCATTGGTTTAATTTGCTGTTTTTTTTTTTTTTTTTTTTTTTTTTTTTTTTTTCCTATGGGCAGCGGCCTAGTATGATACTGGGCCGTTGCCCAGTAACCAATGGGGAGGCCCATTGGTTTAATTTCCGGTTTTTTTTTTTGTTTTTTTTTTCTTATAGGCAGCGGCCTAGCATGATACTAGGCCGCTGCCCAGGAACCAATGGGGAGGGCCATTGGTTTAATTTCCTGTTTTTTTTTTTTTTTTTTTTTTTTTTTTTCCTATTGGGCAGCGGCCTAGCATGATACTGGGCCGCTGCCCAGTAACCAATGGGGAGGCCCATTGGTTTAATTTCCTTTTTTTTTTTTTTTTTCCTGTGTGCAGCCGCCTAGCATGATACTAGGCCGCTGCCCAGTTACCAATGGGGAGGCCCATTGGTTTAATTTCCTTTTTTTTTTTTTTTTCCTATGAGCAGTTGCCTAGCTTGATACTAGGCCGCTGCCCAGTAACTAATGCGGAGGCCCATTGGTTTAATTTCCTTTTTTTTTTTTTCTTATAGGCAGCGACCTAGCATGATACTAGGCCGCTGCCCAGTAACCAATGGGGAGGCCCATTGGTTTAATTTCCTGTTTTTTTTTTTTTTTTCCCAATGGGCAGCCGCCTAGCATGATACTAGGCCGCTGCCCAGTAACCTATCGGGAGGCCCATTGGTTTAATTTCCTTTTTTTTTTTTTTTTTTTTTTTTTTGCTATGGGCAGCGGCCTAGCATGATATTGGGCCGCTGCTCAGTAACCAATGGGGAGGCCCATTTGTTTAATTTCCTGTTTTATTTTTTTTTTCCTATGGGCAGCCGCCTAGCATGATACTAGGCCGCTGCCCAGTAACCAATGGGGAGGCCCATTGGTTTAATTTTTGGTTTTTTTTTTTTTTTCTTATAGGCAGCGGCCTAGCATCATCGTAGGCCGCTGCCCAGTAACTAATGGGGAGGCCCATTGTTTTAATTTTTTTTTTTTTTTTTTTTCCTATAGGCAGCGGCCTAGCATGATACTAGGCCGCTGCCCAGTAACCAATGGGGAGGCCAGTTGTTTTAATTTCCTATTTTTTTTTCTCCTATGGGCAGTGGCCTAGCATGATACTAGGCCGCTGCCCAGTAACCAATGGGGAGGCCCATTGGTTTAATTTCTTTTTATTTATTATTTTTTTTTTCCTATGGTTAGCCGCCTAGCATGATACTAGGCCGCTGCCCCGTAACCAATGGGGAGACCCATTGGTTTAATTTTTAGTTCTTTTTTTTTCTTTTTTTATCCTATAGGCAACGGCCTAGCATGATACTAGGCCGCTGCCCAGTAACCAATAGGGAGGCCCATTGTTTTAATTACATTTTTTTTTCCTATAGGCAGCGGCCTAGCAAGATACAAGGCCGCTTCCCAGTAACCAATGGGGAGGCCCATTGGTTTAATTTCCTGTTTTTTTTTTTTTTTTTTTTTTTTTTTTTTTCTTAATTGCAGCGGTCCATAATCTTAATAGAACTCTGCCCAGTACCCAATGCGGAGGCCCTTTGTTTTACTTTCTTGTTTTTTTTTTTGATAATTTTATTTTCTTGTTTTTTTTTTTGTTTTTTTTTTATTTTTTTTCCTATGGGCTGCGGCCTAGCATGATACTAGGCCGCTGCCCAGTAACCAATGGGGATGCCCATTGGTTTAATTTCTGTTTTTTTTTTTTTTTTTTTTTTTCCTATGCCCAGCGCCCTAGCATGATACTAGGCCGCTGCCCAGTAACCAATGGGGAGGCCCATTGGTTTAATTTCTTGTTTTTTTTTTTTTTTTTTTTCCTATAGGCAGTGGCCCAGCATGATACTAGGCCGCTGCCCAGTAACCAATGGGGAGGCCCATTGGTTTAATTTCCTGTTTATTTATTAATTTTTTTTTCCTATGGGCAGCCGCCTAGCATGATACTAGGCCGCTGCCCAGTAACCAATGGGGAGGCCCTTTGGTTTAATTTCCTGTTCTTTTTTTTTCTTTTTTTTCTTTTTTTTTTTCCTATAGGCAGCGGCCCAGCATGATACTAGGCCGCTGCCCAGTAACCAATGGGGAGGCCCATTGTTTTAATTTCTAGTTTTTTTTTTCCTGTAGGCAGCGGCCTAGCATGATACTAGGCCGCTGCCCAGTAACCAATGAAGAGGCCCATTGTTTTATTTACCTTTTTTTTTTTTTTCCTATTGGCAGCGGCCTAGCATGATACTAGGTCGCTGCCCAGAAACCAATGGGGCGGCCCATTTGTTTAATTTCAATTTTTTTTTCCTATAGGCAGTGGCCTAGCATGATACTAGGCCGCTGCCCAGTAACCAATGGGGAAGCCCATTGGTTTAATTTCCAGGGTTTTGTTTTTTTTTTTTTTTCCTATGGGCAGTGGCCCAGCATGGTACTGGGCCCCTGCCCACTAACCAATGGGGAGGCCCATTGGTTTAATTTCTTGTTTTTTTTTTTTTTTTTTTTTTTTTCCTATATTCAGAGGCCCAGTATTATAATAGGACGCTGCCCTTTAATCAATGGGGAGGCCCATTGGTTTAATTTCTTGTTTTTTTTTTTTTTTTTTGTTTCCTGTGGGCAGACGCCTAGCATGATACTAGGCCGCTGCCCAGTAACCAATGGGGAGGCCCATTGTTTTAATTTCCTGTTTTTTTTTTTTTTTTTTTCCTATTGGCATCGGCCTAGCATGATACTAGGCCGCTGCCCAGTTACCAATGGGGAGGCCCATTGGTTTAATTTCTTGTTTTTTTTTTTTTTTTTTTTTTTTTTTTTTTTTTTTCTGTAGGCAGTGGCCCAGCATGATACTAGGCCGCTGCCCAGTAACAAATGGGGAGGCCCATTGGTTTAATTTCCTGTTTTTTTTTTTTTTTTTTTTTTTTCCTCTGGGCAGCCGCCTAGCATGATACTAGGCTGCTGCCCAGTAACCAATGGGGAGGCGCAATGGTTTAATTTCCTTTTTTTTTTTTTTTCCTATAGGCAACGGCCTAGCATGATACTAGGCCACTGCCCAGTAACCAATGGGGAGGCCCATTGGTTTAATTTCTTGTTTTTTTTTTTCCTATATTCAGAGGCCCAGCATTATAATAGGCCGTTGCCCTTTAATCAATGGGGAGGCCCATTGGTTTAATTTCCTTTTTTTTTTTTTTTTTTTTGTTTCCTGTGGGCAGCCGCCTAGCATGATAGTAGGCCGCTGCCCAGTAACCAATGGGGAGGCCCATTGTTTTAATTTCCTGTTTTTTTTTTTTTTTTTTTTTTTTTTTTTTTTTTTTTTTTTTTTTTTTCCTATTGGTATCGGCTTAGCATGATACTAGGCCACTGCCCAGTAACCAATGGGGAGGCCCATTGGTTCAATTTCCTTTTTTTTTTTTTTCCAATAGGCAGCGGCCAAGCATGATACTATGTCGCTGCCCAGTAACCAATGGGGAGGCCCATTGTTTTAATTTCCTATTTTTTTTTTCCTATGGGCAGCGGCCTAGCATGATACTAGGCCGCTGCCCAGTAAGCAATGGGGAGGCCCATTGGTTTAATTACCTTTTTTTTTTTTCTTTTTTTTTTTTTTTTCCTATGGGCAGCGGCCTAGCATGATACTAGGCCGCTGCCCAGTAACCAATGGGGAGACCCATTGGCTTAATTTCTTGTTTTTTTTTTTTTTTTTTTTTTTTTTTTCCTATAGGCAGTGACCCAGCATGATACTAGGCCGTTGCCCAGTAACCAATGGGGAGGCCCATTGTTTTAATTTCCTTTTTTTTTTTTCCTATGGGCAGCCGCCTAGCATGATACTAGGCCGCTGCCCAGTAACCAATGGGGAGGCCCATTGGTTTAATTTCCTGTTCTTTTTTTTTTCCTTTTTTTTTTCTTTTTTTCCTATATGCAGCAGCTCAGCATGATACTAGGTCGCTGCCCAGTAACCAATGGGGAGGCCCATTGGTTTAATTTCCTGTTCTTTTTTTTTTCCTATAGGCAGCGGCCCAGCATGATACTAGGCCGCTGCCCAATAACCAATGGGGAGGCCCATTGTTTTAATTTCTGGTTTTTTTTTTTTTTTTTTTTTCCTATGGCCAGCGGTCTAGCATGTTACTAGGCCGCTGCCCAGTAACAAATGGGGAGGCCCATTGTTTTAATTTCCTATTTTTTTTTTTTTTTCCTATGGGCAGCGGTCTAGCATGATACTAGGCCGCTGCCCAGTAACCAATGGGGAGGCCTATTGTTTTAATTTCCTTTTTTTTTTTCCTATAGGCAGGGGCCTAGCATGATACTAGGCCGCTGCCCAGTAACCAATGGGGAGGCCCATTGTTTTAATTTCATATATTTTTTTTTTTTCCTAAGGGCAGCGGCCAAGCATGATACTAGGCCGCTGCCCAGTAACCAATGGGGAGGCCCATTGGTTTAATTTCCTGTTTATTTTTTTATTTATTTATTTATTTATTTATTTATTTATTCCTATGGGCAGCCGCCTAGCATGATACTAGGCCGCAGCCCAGTAACCAATGGGGAGGCCCAATGGTTTAATTTCTTGTTCTTTTTTTTTTTCTTTTTTTTTTTTTTTTCCTATAGGCAGTGGCTCAGCATGATACTAGGCCGCTGCCCTGTAACCAATGGGGAGGCCCATTGGTTTAATTTCATGTTTATTTTTTTTTTCCTATGGGCAGCCGCCTACCATGATACTAGGCCGCTGCCCAGTAACCAATGCGGAGGCCCAATTGTTTAATTTCCTTTTTTTTTTTCCTATAGGCAGCGGCCTAGCATGATATAAGGCCGCTGCCCAGTAACCAATGGGGAGACCCATTGTTTTAATTTCCTGTTTTTTATTTTTTATTTTTTATTTTTTTTTCCTATAGGCAGCGGCCTAGCATGATACTAGGCCGCTGCCCAATAACCAATGGGGAGGCCCATTGTTTTAATTTCTTGTTTTTTTTTTTTTTTTTATTTTTTCCTATGGGCAGCGGCCTAGCATGATACTAGGCCACTGCCCAGTAACCAATGCGGAGGCCCATTGGTTTAATTTCTTGTTTTTTTTTTCTTTTTTTTTTTTTTTTTTTTTTCCTATGGGCAGCCGCCTAGCATGATACTAGGCCGCTGCCCAGTAACCAATGGGGAGGCCCATTGGGTTAATTTCCTGTTCTTTTTTTTTTTTTCCTATAAGCAGCGGCCCAGCATGATACTAGGCCGCTGCCCAGTAACCAATGGGGAGGCCCATTGGTTTAATTTCCTGTTTTTTTTTTCCTATAGGCAGGGGCCTAGCATGATACTAGGCCGCTGCCCAGTAACCAATGGGGAAGCCCATTGTTTTAATTTTTTTTTTACCTATGGGCAGCGGCACAGCATGATACTGGGACGCTGCCCAGTAACCAAAGGGGAGGCCCATTGGTTTAATTTCCTTTTTTTTTTCCCTATGGGCAGCGACGTAGCATGATACTAGGCCGCTGCCCAGTAACCAATGGGGAGGCCCATTGTTTTAATTTCCTGTTTTTTTTTTTTTTTTCCTATGGGCAGTGGCCTAGCATGATACTAGGCCGCTGCCCAGTAACCAATAGGGAGGCCCAATTGTTTAATTTCCTTTTTTTTTTTCCTATAGGTAGCGGCCTAGCATGATACTATGCCGCTGCCCAGTAACCAATGGGGAGGCCCATTGTTTTAATTTCTTGTTTTTTTTTTTTTCCTATGGGCAGTGGCCTAGCATGATACTAGGCCGCTGCCCAGTAACCAATGGGGAGGCCCATTATTTTAATTTCCTGTTTTTTTTTTTTTTTTCCTATGGGCAGCGGCCTAGCATGATACTAGGCCGCTGCCCAGTAACCAATGGGGAGGCACATTGGTTTAATTTCCTGTTTATTTATTTATTTATTTATTTATTTTTTTTTCCTATGGGCAGCCGCCTAGCATGATACTAGGCCGCTGCCCAGTAACCAATGGGGAGGCCCATTGCTTTAATTTCTTGTTCTTTTTTTTTTTTTTTTTTTCCTATAGGCAGTGGCTCAGCATGATACTAGGCCGCTGCCCTGTAACCAATGGGGAGGCCCATTGGTTTAATTTCCTGTTTATTTTTTTTTTCCTATGGGCAGCCGTCTACCATGATACTAGGCCGCTGCCCAGTAACCAATGCGGAGGCCCAATTGTTTAATTTCCTTTTTTTTTTCCTATAGGCAGCGGCCTAGCATGATACAAGGCCGCTGCCCAGTAACCAATGGGGAGACCCATTGTTTTAATTTCCTGTTTTTTATTTTTTATTTTTTATTTTTTTTTCCTATAGGCAGCGGCCTAGCATGATACTAGGCCGCTGCCCAATAACCAATGGGGAGGCCCATTGTTTTAATTTCCTTTTTTTTTTTTTTCCTATGGGTAGCGGCCTAGCATGATACTAGGCCGCTGCCCAGTAACCAATGCGGAGGCCCATTGGTTTAATTTCTTGTTTTTTTTTTCTTTTTTTTTTTTTTTTTTTTCCTTTGGGCAGCCGCCTAGCATGATACTAGGTCGTTGCCCAGTAACCAATGGGGAGGCCCATTGGTTTAATTTCCTTTTCTTTTTTTTTTTCCTATAAGCAGCGGCCCAGCATGATACTAGGCCGCTGCCCAGTAACCAATGGGGAGGCCCATTGTTTTAATTTCTTGTTTTTTTTTTCCTATAGGCAGGGGCCTAGCATGATACTAGGCCGCTGCCCAGTAACCAATGGGGAGGCCCATTGTTTTAATTTCTTTTTTTTTTTTTTTCCTATGGGCAGCGGCCTACCATGATACTAGGCCGCTGCCCAGTAACCAATGGGGAGGTCCATTGGTTTAATTTCCTTTTTTTTTTCCTATAGGCAGCGGCCTAGCATGATATTATGCCGCTGCCCAGTAACCAATGGGGAGGCCCATTGTTTTAATTTCCTGTTTTTATTTTTTTCCTATGGGCAGCGGCCTAGCATGATACTAGGCCGCTGCCCAGTAAACAATAGGGAGGCCCAATTGTTTAATTTCAT
Source organism: Ehretia macrophylla (assembly GCA_037974665.1). NCBI lineage: Eukaryota > Viridiplantae > Streptophyta > Magnoliopsida > Boraginales > Ehretiaceae > Ehretia > Ehretia macrophylla. The sequence goes on along the minus strand of CM075766.1, from coordinate 71,858,562 downwards.
TTTTTTTTTTTCCTATAGGCAGCGGCCTAGCATGATACTAGGCCGCTGCCCAGTAACCAATGGGGAGACCCATTGTTTTAATTTCCTGTTTTTTTTTTTTTTTTTTTTTTTTTTTTTTTTTCCTGTTGGTAGCGGCCTAGCATGATACTAGGACGCTGCCCAGTAACCAATGGGGAGGCCCATTGTTATAATTTCCTATTTTTTTTTTTTTTTTTTCCTATGGGCAGCGGCCTAGCATGATACTAGGCCGCTGCCCAGTAACCAATGCAGAGGCCCATTGGTTTAATTTCCTGTTTTTTTTTTTTTTTCCTATGGGCAGCCGCCTAGCATGATACAAGGCCGCTGCCCAGTAACCAATGGGAGGCCCATTGGTTTAATTTCCTGTTCTTTTTCTTTTTTCTTTTTTTTTTTTCCTATTGGCAGCGGCCCAGCATGATACTAGGCCGCTGCCCAGTAACCAATGGGGAAGCCCATTGTTTTAATTTCTTGTTTTTTTTTTTTTTTTTTTTTTTGTCCTATAGGCAGGGGCCTAATATGATACTAGGCCGCTGCCCAATAACCAATGGGGAGGCCCATTGTTTTAATTTCTTTTTTTTTTTCCTATGGGCAGCGGCCTAGCATGATACTTGGCCGCTGCCTAGTAACCAATGGGGAGGCACATTGTTTTAATTTCTTGTTTTTTTTTTTTTTTTTTTTTTCCTATGGGCAGCGGCCTAGCATGATACTAGGCCGCTGCCTAGTAACCAATGGGGAGGCCCATTGGTTTAATTTTTTGTTTTGTTTTTTTTTGTTTTTTTTTTTCCTATAGGCAGCGGCCCAGCATGATACTAGGCTGCTGCCCAGTAACCAATGGGGAGGCCCATTGGTTCAATTTCCTGTTTTTTTTTTTTTTTTTCCTATAGGCAGCGGCCTAGCATGATACTAGGCCGCTGCCCAGTAACCAATGGGGAGGCCCATTGTTTTAATTTCCTTTTTTTTTTCTTCCTATGGGCAGCGGCCTAGCATGATACTAGGCCGCTGCCCAGTAACCAATGGGGAGTCCCATTGGTTAAATTTCCTGTTTTTTTTTTTTTTTTTTCCTATAGGCAGCGGCCTAGCATGATATTAGGCCGCTGCCCAGTAAGCAATGGGGAGGCCCATTGGTTTAATTTCCTTTTTTTTTTTTTTTCCTATAGGCAGCTGCCTAGCATGATACTAGGCCGCTGCCCAGTAAACAATGGGGAGGCCCATTGGTTCAATTTCCTGTTTTTTTTTTTTTTTTTCCTATGGGCAGCCGCCTAGAATGATACTATGCTGCTGCCCAGTAACCAATGGGGAGGCCCATTGTTTTAATTTCCTATTTTTTTTTTTCCTATGGGCAGCGGCCTAGCATGATACTAGGCCGCGGCCCAGTAACCCATGGGGAGGCCCATTGGTTTAATTTCCTGTTTTTTTTTTTTTCCCTTAGGCAGCGGCCCAGTATGATACTAGGCCGCTGCCCAGTAACCAATGGGGAGGCCCATTGGTTTAATTTCCTATTTTTTTTTTCTTATAGGCAGCGGCCTAGCATGATACTCGGCCGCTGCCCAGTAACCAATGGGGAGGCCCAATGTTTTAATTTCATTTTTTTTTTCCTATGGGCTGCGGCCTAGCATGATACTAGGCCGTTGCCTAGTAACCAATGGGGAGGCCCATTGGTTTAATTTCCTTTTTTTTTTTTCCTATGGGCAGCCGCCTAGCACGATACTAGGCCGCTGCGCAGTAACCATTGGGGAGACCGATTGGTTTTTTTTTTTTTTTTTTTTTTTTTTTTCCTATGTGCAGCGGCATAGCATGATACTAGGCCGCTGCCAGTAACCAATGTGGAGGCCCATTGGTTTAATTTCCTTTTTTTTTTTTTTTTTCCTATGGGCAGCCGCATAGCATGATACTAGGCCGCTGCCCAATAACCAATGGGGAGGCCCATTGGTTTAATTTCCTGTTCTTTTTTTTCTTTTTTTTTTCTTTTTTTTTTTCCTATAGGCAGCGGCCCAGCATGATACTAGGCCGCTGCCCAGTAACCAATGGGGAGGCCCATTGTTTTAATTTCTTGTTTTTTTTTATTTTTTATTTTTCCCCTATAGGCAGTGGCCTAGCATGATACTAGGCCGCTGCCCAGTAACCAATGGGGAGGCCCATTGTTTTAATTTCCTGTTTTGTTTTTTTTTTTTGTTTTTTGTTTTTTTTTTGTTTTTTTTTGTTTTTTTTCCTAGATGCAGCGGCCTACCATGAGACTAGGCCGCTGCCCAGTAACCAATGGGGATGCCCATTGGGTGAATTTCCTTTTTTTTTTCTTTTTTTTTTTTTCCTATAGGCAGCGGCCTAGCATGATACTATGTCGTTGCCCAGTAACCAATGGGCAGGCCAGTTGTTTTAATTTAGTTTTTTTTTTTTTTTTCCTATAGGCAGCGGCCTAGCATGATACTATGCCGCTGCCCAGTAACCAATGGGGAGGCCAGTTGTTTTAATTTCCTGTTTTTTTTTCCTATGTGTAGCGGCCTAGCATGATAGTAGGCCGCTGCCCAGTAACCAATGGGGAGGCCCATTGGTTTAATTTCCTGTTTTTTTTTTCTTTTTTTTCCTATGGGCAACAGCCTAGCATGATACTAGGCCGCTGCCCATTAACCAATGGGGAGGCCCATTGTTTTAATTTCTTGTTTTTTCTTTTTTTTTTTTTTTTCCTATAGGCAGCGGCCTAGCATGATACTAGGCCGCTGCCCAGTAACCAATGGGGCGGCCAGTTGTTTTAATTTCCTATTTTTTTTTCTCCTATGGGCAGTGGCCTAGCATGATACTAGGCCGCTGCCCAGTAACCAATGGGGAGGCCCATTGGTTTATTTTCCTGTTTTTTTTTTTTTCTTTTTTTTTTTTCCTATGGGCAGCCGCCTAGCATGATACTAGGCCGCTGCCCAGTAACCAATGGGGAGGCCTATTGGTTTAATTTCCTGTTTTTTTTTTTTTTTTTTTTTTTTTCCTATAAGCAGAGGCCTAGCATGATACTAGGCCGCTGCTCTGTAACAAATGGGGAGGCCCATTGGTTTAATTTACTTTTTTTTTTCCTATAGGCAGCGGCCCAGCATGATACTAGGCCGCTGCCCAGTAACCAATGGGGAGGCCCATTGGTTTAATTTCCTATTTTTTTTTTCCAGTGGGCAGCGGCCTAGCATGATACTAGGCCGCTGGCCAGTAACTAATGGTGATGCCCATTGGTTTAATTTCCTTTTTTTTTTCCTAAAGGCAGCGGCCTAGCATGATACTATGCCGCTGCCCAGTAACCAATGGGGAGGCCAGTTGTTTTAATTTCCTGTTTTTTTTTTTTTTTTTCCTATGTGCAGTGGCCTAGCATGATAGTAGGCCGCTGCCCAGTAACCAATGGGGAGGCCCATTGGTTTAATTTCTTGTTTTTTTTTTCTTTTTTTTCCTATGGGCAGCCGCCTAGCATAATACTAGGCCGCTACCCACTAACCAATGGGGAGGCCCATTGTTTTAATTTCTTGTTTTTTCTTTTTTTTTTTTCCTATAGGCAGCGGCCTAGCATGAAACTAGGCCGCTGCCCAATAACCAATGGGGAGGCCAGTTGTTTTAATTTCCTGTTTTTTTTTTTTCCTATCGGCAGTGGCCTAGAATGATACTAGGCCGCTGCCCAGTAACCAATGGGAAGGCCCATTGGTTTAATTTCCTGTTTTATTTTTTTTCTTTTTTTTTTTTTTTTTCCTATGGGCAGCCGCCTAGCATGATACTATGCCGTTGCCCAGTAACCAATGGGGAGGCCTATTGGTTTAATTTCCTGTTATTTTTTTTTTCCTATAGGCAGCGGCCTAGCATGATACAAGGCCGCTGCCTTGTAACCAATGGGGAGACCCATTGGTTTAATTTCCTGTTTTTTTTTTTTTTTTTTTTTTTTTTTTTTTTTTTTTCCTCCTATAGGCAGCCGCCCAGCATGATACTAGGCCGCTGCCCAGTAACCAATGGGTAGGCCCATTGGTTTAATTTCCTTTTTTTTTTTTCCTACAGGCAGCGGCCTAGCATGATACTAGGCCGCTGCCCAGTAACTAATGGGGAGGCCCATTGGTTTAATTTCCTGTTCTTTTTTTTTTTCTTTTTTTTTGTTTTTTTTTGTTTTTCCTTTAGGCAGCGGCCCAGCATGATACTGGGCCGCTGTCCAGTAACCAATGGGGAGGCCCATTAGTTTAATTTCCTGTTTTTTTTTTTTTTTTTTTTTTTTTTTTTTTTTTTTCCTATAGGCACCGGCCCAGCATGATACTAGACCGCTGCCCAGTAACCAATGGGGAGGCCTATTGTTTTAATTTCCTTTTTTTTTTTTTTTTTTCCTATAGGCAGTGGCCTAGCATGATACTAGGCCGCTGCCCTGTAACCAATGGTGAGGCCCATTGGTTTAATTTCCTGTTTTTTTTTTTTTTTTTTTTTTTTTTTTTTTTTTTTTTTTTTCCTATAGGCAGCGGCCCAGTATGATAGTAGGCCGCTGCCCAGTAACCAATGGGGAGGCCCATTGTTTTAATTTCTTGTTTTTTTTTTTTTTTTTTTTTTTTTTTTTTTTTTTCCTATAGGCAGCGGCCTAGCATTATACTAGGCCGCTGCCCAGTAACCAATGGGGAGGCCCATTGTTTTAATTTCCTGTTTTGTTTTTTGTTTTTTTTCCTATGGGCAGCGGCCTAGCATGATACTAGGCCGCTGCCCAGTAACCAATGGGGATGCCCATTGGTTTAATTTCCTTTTTTTTTTTTTTTTCTATAGGCAGCGGCCTAGCATGATACTATGCCGCTGCCCAGTAACCAATGGGGAGGACAGTTGTTTTAATTTCCTTTTTTTTTTCCCCTATGTGCAGCGGCCTAGCATGATACTAGGCCGCTGCCCAGTAACCAATGGGGAGGCCCATTGGTTTAATTGCTTGTTTTTTTTTTCTTTTTTTTTCCTATGGGCAGCCGCCTAGCATGATACTAGGCCTCTGCCGAGTAACCAATGGGGAGGCCCATTGGTTTAATTTCCTCTTTTTTTTTTTTCTTTTTTTCCTATAGGCAGCGGCCTAGCATGATACTGGGCCGCTGCCCAGTAACCAATGGGGAGGCCCATTGGTTTAATTTCATGTTCTTTTTTTTTTCTTTTTTCTTTTTTTTTTTTTTACCTTTAGGCAGGGGCCCAGCATGATACTAGGCCGCTGCCCAGAAACCAATGGGGAGGCCCATAGTTTTAATTTCTTGTTTTTTTTTTTCCTATAGGCAGCAGCCTAGCATGATGCTAGGCCTAGGCCGCTGCCCAGTAACCAATGGGGAGGCCCATTGGTTTAATTTCCTGTTTTATTTTTTTTCTTTTTTTTTTTTCTTTTTTTTCCTATGGGCAGCCGCCTAGCATGATACTCGGCCGCTACCCAGTAACCAATGGGGAGGCCTATTGGTTTAATTTCCTTTTTTTTTTTTTTTTTTTTTTTCCTATAGGCAACGGCCTAGCATGATACAAGGCCGATGCCCATTAACAAATGGGGAGGCCCATTGGTTTAATTTCCATTTTTTTTCCTATATGCAGCGGCCCAGCATGATACTAGGCCGCTGCCCAATAACCAATGGGGAGGCCCATTGGTTTAATTTCCTGTTTTTTTTTTTTTTTTTCCAATATGCAGCGGCCTAGCATGATACTAGGCCGTTGCCCAGTAACCAATGGGGAGGCCTATTGGTTTAATTTCCTTTTTTTTTTCTTTTTTTTTTTCCTATAGGCAGCGGCCTAGCATGATACAATGTCGCTGCCCAGTAACCAATGGGGAGGCCAGTTGTTTTAATTTCCTGTTTTTTTTTTTTCCTATGTGCAGCGGCCTAGCATGATAGTAGGCCGCTGCCCAGTAACTAATGGGGAGGCCCATTGGTTTAATTTCCTGTTTTTTTTTTCTTTTTTTTCCTATGGGCAGCCGCCTAGCATGATACTAGGCCGCTGCCCATTAACCAATGGGGAGGCCCATTGTTTTAATTTTTTGTTTTTTTTTTTTTTTTTTTTTTTTTTTTTTTTTCCTATAGTCAGCGGCCTAGCATGATACTAGGCCGCTGCCCAGTAACCAATGGGGAGGCCAGTTGTTTTAATTTCTTGTTTTTTTTTTTTTTTTTTTTTTCCTATGCGCAGCGGCCAAGCATGATACTAGGCCGCTGCCCAGTAACCAATGGGGAGGCCCTTTGGTTTAATTTCCTGTTTTATTTTTTTTCTTTTTTTTCCTATTGGCAGCCGCCTAGCATGATACTAGGCCGCTGCCCAGTAACCAATGGGGTGGCCTACTGGTTTAATTTCCTGTTTTTTTTTTTTTTTTTTTTTTTTTTTTCCTATAGGCAACGGGCTAACATGACACTAGGCCGCTCCCCAGTAACCGATGGGGAGGCCCATTGGTTTAATTTCCTGTAATTTTTTTTTTCCTATCGGCAGCGGCCCAGCAAGATACTAGGCCGCTGCCCAGTAACCAATGGGGAGGCCCATTGTTTTAATATCTTTTTTTTTTTTTTTTTTTTTTTCCTATAGCCAGCGGCCTAGCATGATACTAGGCCGCTGCCCAATAACTAATGGGGAGGCCCATTGTTTTAATTTCCTGTTTTTTTTTTTTTTTTTCCTATGGACAGCGGCCTAGCATGATACAAGGCCGCTGCCCAGTAACCAATGGGGAGACCCATTGGTTTAATTTCCTATTTTTTTTTTTTTCCTATAGGCAGCGGACTAGCATGATACTAGGCCGCTGCCCAGTAACCAATGGGGAGGCCCATTTTTTTAATTTCTTTTTTTTTGTTTTTTTTTTCCCCTATAGGCAGCGGCCTAGCATGATACTAGGCCGCTGCCCAGTAACCAATGGGGAGGCCCATTGTTTTAATTTCCTGTTTTGTTTTTTTGTTTTTTTTTTTTTTGTTTTTTTTTTTCCTATTGGCAGCGGCCTAGCATGATACTAGGCCGCTGCCCAGTAACCAATGGGGATGCCCATTGGTTCAATTTCCTTTTTTTTTTTTTTTTTTTTTCCTATAGGTAGCGCCCTAGCATGATACTATGACGCTGCCCAGTAACCAATGGGGAGGCCAGTTATTTTAATTTCCTGTTTTTTTTTTTTTCCTATGTGCAGCGGCCTAGCATGATAGTAGGCCGCTGCCCAGTAACCAATGGGGAGGCCCATTGGTTTAATTTCCTGTTTTTTTTTCTTTTTTTTTCCTATGGGCAGCCGCCTAGTATGATACTAGGCCGCTGCCCAGTAACCAATGGGGAGGCCCATTGGTTTAATTTCCTATTTTTTTTTTTTTCCTATAGGCAGCGGCCCAGCATGATACTAGGCCGCTGCACAGTAACCAATGGGGAGGCCCAATTTTTTAATTTCTTGTTTTTTTTTTTTCCCCTATAGGCAGCGGCCTAGCATGATACTAGGCCGCTGCCCAGTAACGAATGGGGAGGCCCATTGTTTTAATTTCCTGTTTTGTTTTTTTTTTTTTGTTTTTTTGTTTTTTTGTTTTTTTTTTGTTTTTTTTTCCTATGGGTAGCGGCCTAGCATGATACTAGGCCGCTGCCCAGTAACCAATGGGGATGCCCGTTGGTTTAATTTCATTTTTTTTCCCTATAGGCAGCGGCCTAGCATGATACTATGCCGCTGCCCAGTAACCAATGGGGAGGCCAGTTGTTTTAATTTCCTGTTTTTTTTTTTTTTTTTCCTATGTGCAGCGGCCTAGCATGATAGTATGCCGCTGCCCAGTAACCAATGGGGAGGCCCATTGGTTTAATTTCCTGTTTTTTTTTTCTTTTTTTTCCTATGGGCAGCCGCCTAGCACGATACAAGGCCGGTGCCCAGTAACCAATGGGGAGTGCCATTGGTTTAATTTCCTGTTTTTTTTTTCCTATAGGCAGCGGCCTAGCATGATACTGGGCCGCTGCCCAGTAACCAATGGGGAGGCCCATTGGTTTAATTTCCTTTTTTTTTTCTTTTTTTTTTCCTATGGGCAGCCGCCTAGCATGATACTAGGCCGCTGCCCAGTAACCAATGGGGAGGCCCATTGGTTTAATTTCCTGTTCTTTTTTTTTTTTTTTTTTCTTTTTTTTTACCTATAGGCAGCGGCCCAGCATGATACTAGGTCGCTGCCCAGTAACCAATGGGGTGGCCCATTGTTTTAATTTCCTGTTTTTTTTTTTTTTTTTCCTATAGGCAGCGGCCTAGCATGATACTGGGCCGCTGCCCAGGAACCAAAGGGGGGGGCCATTGGTTTATTTTCCTTTTTTTTTTTTTTTTTTTTTCCTATGGGCAGCCTCCAAGCATGATACTAGGCCGCTGCCCAGTAACCAATGGGGAGGCCCATTGGTTTAATTTCCTGTTCTTTTTTTATTTTTTATTTTTTCTTTTTTTTTTACCTATAGGCAGCGGCCCAGCATGATACTAGGTCGCTGCCCAGTAACCAATGGGGATTCCCATTGGTTTAATTTCCTTTTTTTTTTTTTTTTCCTATAGGCAGCGGCCTAGCATGATACTATGCCGCTGCCCAATAACCAATGGGGAGGCCAGTTGTTTTAATTTCCTGTTTTTTTTTTTTTTTTTTTTCCTATGTGCAGCGGCCTAGCATGATAGTAGGCCGCTGCCCAGTAACCAATCGGGAGGCCCATTGGTTTAATTTCGTGTTTTTTTTTTCTTTTTCTTCCTATGTGCAGCCGCCTAGCATGATACTAGGCCGCTGCCCAGTAACCAATGGGAAGGGCAGTGGTATTAATTTCCTGTTTTTTTTTTTTTTTCCTATGTGCAGCGGACTAGCATGATAGTAGGCCGCTGCCCAGTAACCAATGGGGAGGCCCATTGGTTTAATTTCCTTTTTTTTTTCTTTTTTTTTCCTATGGGCAGCCGCCTAGCACGATACTAAGCCGCTGCCCAGTAACCAATGGGGAGGCCCATTGGTTTACTTTCCTGTTCTTTTTTTATTTTTTATTTTTTATTTTTTTTTTTACCTATAGGCAGCGGCCCAGCATGATACTAGGTCGATGCCCAGTAACCAATGTGGAGGCCAGTTGTTTTAATTTCATGTTTTTTTATTTTTATTTTTTTTTTTCCTATGGGCAGCAGCCTAGCATGATACTAGGCCGCTGCCCAGTAACCAATAGGGAGGCCTATTGGTTTAATTTCCTTTTTTTTTTTTCTTTTTTTTTCCTATGGGCAACCGCCTAGCATGATAGTAGGCCGCTGCCCAGTAACCAATGGGGAGGCCCTTGTTTTAATTTCTTTTTTTTTTTTTTCCTATAGGCAGCGGCCTAGCATGGTACTAGGCCGCTGCCCAGTAACCAATGGGGAGGCCCATTGGTTTAATTTCCTCTATTTTTTTTTTCCTATAGGCAGCGGCCCAGCATGATACTACGCCGCTGCCCAGTAACCAATGGGGAGGCCCATTGGTTTAATTTCCTATTTTTTTTTCCTATGGGAAACCGCTTAGCATGATACTAGGCCGCTGCCCAGTAACCAATGGGGAGTCCCATTGGTTAAATTTCCTGTTTTTTTTTTTTTTTTTTCCTATAGGATGCGGCCTAGCATGATACTGGGCCGCTGCCCAGTAACCAATGGGGAGGCCCATTGGTTTAATTTCCTTTTTTTTTCTTTTTTTTTTCCTATGGGCAGCCGCCAAGCATGATACTAGGCCGCTGCCCAGTAACCAATGGGGAGGCCCATTGGTTTAATTTCCTGTTCTTTTTTTATTTTTTATTTTTTCTTTTTTTTTTACCTATAGGCAGCGGCCCAGCATGATACTAGGTCGCTGCCCAATAACCAATGGGGATTCCCATTGGTTTAATTTCCTTTTTTTTTTTTTTTTCCTATAGGCAGCGGCCTAGCATGATACTATGCCGCTGCCCAGTAACCAATGGGGTGGCAAGTTGTTTTAATTTCCTGTTTTTTTTTTTTTTTTTTTTTCCTATGTGCAGCGGCCTAGCATGATAGTAGGCCGCTGCCCAGTAACCAATCGGGAGGCCCATTGGTTTAATTTCCTGTTTTTTTTTTCTTTTTCTTCCTATGTGCAGCCGCCTAGCATGATACTAGGCCGCTGCCCAGTAACCAATTGGGAGGCCAGTTGTTTTATTTTCCTGTTTTTTTTTTTTTTTTCCTATGTACAGCGGCCTAGCATTATACTAGGCCGCTGCCCAGTAACCAATGGGGAGGCCCATTGGTTTAATTTCCTTTTTTTTTCTTTTTTTTTTCCTATGGGCAGCCGCATAGCATGATACTAGGCCCTGCCCAGTAACCAATGGGGAGGCCCATTGGTTTAATTTCCTGTTCTTTTTTTATTTTTTATTTTTTCTTTTTTTTTTACCTATAGGCAGCGGCCCAGCAAGATACTAGGTCGCTGCCCAGTAACCAATGTGGAGGCCAGTTGTTTTAATTTCATGTTTTTTTTTTTTTTTTTTTTTTTTTCCTATGGGCAGCGGCCTAGCATGATACTAGGCCGCTGCCCAGTAACCAATAGGGAGGCCTATTGGTTTAATTTCCTTTTTTTTTTTTCTTTTTTTTTTCCTATGGGCAGCCGCCTAGCATGATAGTAGGCCGCTGCCCAGTAACCAATGGGGAGGCCCATTTTTTAATTTCTTGTTTTTTTTTTTTTCCTATAGGCAGCGGCCTAGCATGGTACTAGGCCGCTGCCCAGTAACCAATGGGGAGGCCCATTGGTTTAATTTCCTCTATTTTTTTTTTTCCTATAGGCAGCGGCCCAGCATGATACTACGCCGCTGCCCAGTAACCAATGGGAGGCCCATTGGTTTAATTTCCTATTTTTTTTTCCTATGGGAAACCGCTTAGCATGATACTAGGCCGCTGCCCAGTAACCAATGGGGAGTCCCATTGGTTAAATTTCCTGTTTTATTTTCTTTTTTTTTTTTTTTTTTTTTTTTCCTGTAAGCAGCGGCCTAGCATGATACTAGGCCGCTGCCCAGTAACCAATGGGGAGGCCAATTGGTTCAATTTCATTTTTTTTTCCTATAACCAGCGGCCTAGCATGATACTAGGCCGCTGCCCAGTAACCAATGGGGAGGCCCATTGTTTTAATTTCCTGTTTTTTTTTTCCTATGGGCAGTGGCCTAGCATGATACTAGGCCGCTGCCCAATAACCAATGGGGAGGCCCATTGGTTTAATTTCCTGTTCTCTTTTTTTTTCTTTTTTTTCTTTTTTTTGTTTTTCCTACAGGCAGCGGCCCAGCATGATACTGGGCCGCTGCCCAGTAACCAATGGGGAGGCCCATTGTTTTAATTTCCTGTTTTGTTTTTTTTTTCCTATGGGCAGCCGCATAGCATGATACTAGGCCACTGCCCAGTAACCAATGGGGAGGCCCATTGGTTTAATTTCCTGTTCTTTTTTTGTTTTTTTTGTTTTTTGTTTTTCCTATAGGCAGCGGCCCAGAATGATACTAGGCTGCTGCCCAGTTACCAATAAGGAGGCCCATTGTTTTAATTTCTTGTTTTTTTTTTTTTTTTTTCCTTTTGGCAGCGGCCTAGCATGATAGTAGGCCGCTGCCCAGTAACCAATGGGGAGGCCCATTGTTTTAATTTCCTGTTTTATTTTTTTTATTTTTTTTATTTTTTATTTCCTGTGGGCAACGGCCTAGCATGATACTAGGCCGCTGCCCAGTAACCAATGGGGATGCCCATTGGTTTAATTTCCTTGTTTTTTTTTTTTTTCTATAGGCAGCGGCCTAGCATGATACTATGCCGCTGCCCAGTAACCAATGGGAGGCCAGTTGTTTTAATTTCAAGTTTTTTTTTTTTCCTATGTGCAGCGGCCTAGCATGATACTAGGCCGCTGCCCAGTAACCAATGGGGAGGCCCATTGGTTTAATTTCCTGTTCTTTTTTTTTTTCTTCTTTTTTTTTTTTTTTTTTTCCTATAGGCAGCGGCCCAGCATGATTTTAGCCCGCTGCCCAGTAACCATTGGGGAGGCCCATTGTTTTATTTTCCTTTTTTTTTTTTCTTGTGGGCAGCGGCCTTGCATGATACTAAGCCGCTGCCCAGTAACCAATGGGGAGGCCCATTGGTTTAATTTCCTTTTTTTTTTTTTCCTATAGGCAGCGGCGTAGCATGATACTGGGCCGCTGCCCAGTAACCAATGGGGAGGCCCATTGGTTTAATTTCCTGTTCTTTTTTTTTCTTTTTTTTTTTTTTTTTTTTTTTTTACCTTTAGGCAGCGGCCCAGCATGATACTAGGCCGCTGCCCAATAACCAATGGGGAGGCCCATTGTTTTAATTTCTTGTTTTTTTTTGTTTTTTCCTATAGGCAGCGGCCTAGCATGATACTAGGCCGCTGCCCAGTAACCAATGGGAAGGCGAGTTGTTTTAATTTCCTATTTTTTTTTTTTTTTCCTATGGGCAGCGGCCTTGCATGATACTAGGCCGCTGCCCATTAACCAATGGGGAGGCCCATTGGTTTAATTTCCTGTTTTATTTATTTATTTTTTTTTTTTCCTATGGGCAGCCGCCTAGCATGATACTAGGCCGCTGCCCAGTAACCAATGGGGAGGCCTATTGGTTTAATTTCCGGTTTTTTTTTTTTTTTTTTTTTTTTTTCCCTATAGCCAGCGGCGTAGCATGATACTCGGCTGCTGCCCCGTAACCAATGGGGAGGCCCATTGGTTTAATTTCCTGTTCTTTTTTTTTCTTTTTTTTTTTTTTTTTTTTTTTACCGATAGGCAGTGGCCCAGCATGAAACTAGGCCGCTGCCCAGTAACCAATGGGGAGGCCCATTGTTTTAATTTTTTGTTTTTTTTTTTTTGTCTTTTTGTTTTTCCCTATAGGCAGCGGCCTAGCATGATACTAGGCCGCTGCCCAGTAACCAATGGGAAGGCCCATTGGTTTAATTTCCTTTTATTTATTTATTTATTTTTTATACCTATGGGCAGCGGCCCAGCGTAATACTGGGCCGCTGCCTAGTAACCAATGGGGAGGCCCATTGGGTTAATTTCATTTTTTTTTAACCTATGAGCAGCTGCCTAACATGATACTGGACCGCTGCCCAGTAACCAAGGGGGAGGCCCATTGGGTTAATTTCCATGTTTTTTTTTTTTTTCTTTTACCCAGCAGCCTAGCATGATACTAGGCAGCTGCCCAGTAACCAATGGGGAGGCCCATTGTTTTAATTTCCTGTTTTTTTATTTTTATTTTTTTCCTTTGGGCAGCGGCCTAGCATGATACTAGGCCGCTGACCAGTAACCAATGAGGAGGCCCATTAGTTTAATATCCTGCTTTTTTTTTTTTTTTTGCCATAGGCAACGGGTTAGCATAATACTAAGCCGCTGCCCAGTAACCAATGGGGGGGCCCATTGTTTTAATTTCCTTTTTTTTTTTTTTTCCTATATGCAGCGGCCTAGCATGATACTAGGACGCTGCCCAGTAACCAATGGGGAGGCCCATTGGTTTAATTTCCTATTTTTTTTCCCTATGGGCAGCGGCGTAGCATGATACTGGGCCGCTGCCCAGTAACCAATGGGGAGGCCCATTGGTTTAATTTCCTGTTTTTTTTTTTTTTTTTTTTTCCTATAGGCAGCGGCCCAGCATGATACTAGGCCGCTGCCCCGTAACCAATGGGGAGGCCCATTGGTTTAATTTCCTGTTTTTTTTTTTTTTCCTATGGGCAGCGGAGCAGCATGTTACTGGGCCGGTGCCCAGTAACCAATGGGGAGGCCCATTGGTTTAATTAACTGTTTTTTTTTTTTTTAATCTATGGGTAGTGCCCCAACATGATACTGAGCCGCTGCCCAATAACCAAAGGGGGGGCGCATTGGTTTAATTTCCTATATTTTTTTTTTTTTTACCTATGGGCAGCGGCGCAGCATGATACAGGGCCGCTGCCCAGTAATCAATGGGGAGGCCCATTGGTTTAATTTCCTTTTTTTTTTTTTTTACATATGTGCAGCGGCGCAGCATGATACTGGGACGCTGCCCAGTAACCAATGGGGAGGCCCATTTGTTTAATTTACTTTTTTTAATATATTTTTTTACCTATGGGCAGCGACCCAGTGTAATACTGGGCCGCTGCCCAGTAACCAATGGGGAGGCCCATTGGTTAAATTTTATTTTGTTTTTTTTTTTTTACCTATGGGAAGCTGCCCAGCATAATATGAGGTCGCTGCCCAGTAACCAATGGGGAGGCCCATTGGTTTAATTCCATTTTTTTTTTTTTTTTTTTTTTTACCTATGGGCAGCGGCGCTTCATGATACTGTGACGCTGCCCAGTAACCAATGGGGAGGCCCATTGGTTTAATTTCATTTTTTTTAACCTATGGGCAGCTGCCTTGCATGATACTGGGCCACTGCCCAGTAAGCAATGGGGAGGCCCATTGGTTTAATTTCCTTTTTTTTTTTTTTTTACCTATGGGTAGCGGCACAGCATGATATTAGGACGCTGCCCAGTAACCAATGGGGAGGCCCATTGGTTTAATTTCCTTTTATTTTTTTTATTTTTTTTTTATACCTATGGGCCGCGGCCCAGCGTAATACTAGGCCGCTGCCCATTAACCAATGGGGAGGCCAATTGGTTTAATTTCATTTTTTTTTAACCTATGGTCAGCTGCCAAACATGATACTGGACCGCTGTCCAGTAACCAATGGGGAGGCCCATTCGTCTAATTTCCTTTTTTTTTTTTCCTATGGGCTGCGGCGCAGCATGATACTGGGCTGCTGCCCAGTAACCAATGGGGAGGCCCATTGGTTTAATTTACTTTTTTTTTTAACTACGGGCAGATGCCCAGCATGATACTGGGTCGCTGCCTAGTAACCAATGGGGAGGCCCATTGGTTAAATTTGTTATTTTTTTTTTTTTTTTTTTTTTTATTTTTTTTTTTACCTATTGGCAGCGGCGCAGCATGATGCTGGGACGCTGCCCAGTAACCAATGGGGAGGCCCATTGGTTTAAATTCCTGTTTTTTTTTTTTTTTTTCTTTTTTTCCTATGGGCAGCGGCCTAGCATGATACTAGGCCGCTGCCCAGTAACCAATGGGGAGGCCCATTGTTTTAATTTTCTGTTTTTTTTTTTCCTTTGGGTAGCGGCCCAGCATGATACTAGGCCGCTGCCCAGTAACCAATGGGGAGGCACATTGGTTTAATTTCCTGTTTTTTTTTTTTTTTTTTTTTTCCTATGGGCAGCCGCCTAGCATGATACTAGGCCGCTGCCCAGTAACCAATGGGGAGGCCCATTGATTTAATTTCCTATTTTTTTTTTTTTTTTTTTCCTATAGGCAGCGGCCTAGCATGATACTAGGCTGCTGCCCAGTAACCAATGGGGAGGCCCATTGGTTTAATTTCTTTTTTTTTTCCTATAGGCAGCGGCCCAGCATGATACTAGGCCACTGCCCAGTAACCAATGGGGAGGCACAATGGTGTAATTCCCTGTTTTTTTTTTTTTTTTTTTTTTTTTTTTTTTTTTTTTCTTCCTTCAGGCAGCGGCCTAGCATGATACTAGGCCGCTGCCCAGTAACCAATGGGGAGGCCCATTTTTTTAATTTCCTTATTTTTTTTTTTTTTTTTTTTTTCCTATGGGCAGCGGCCTAGCATGATACTAGGCCGCTGCCCAGTAACCAATGGGGAGGCCCATTGGTTTAATTTCCTTTTTTTTTTTTTTTTCCTATAGGCAGCGGCTTAGCATGATACTAGGCCGCTACCCAGTAACCAATGGGGTGGCCCATTGTTTTAATTTCCAATTTTTTTTTTTTTCCTATATGCAGCGGCCTAGCATGATACTAGGACGCTGCCCAGTAACGAATGGGGAGGCCCATTGGTTTAATTTCCTTTTTTTTTTCCCTATGGGCAGCGGCGTAGTATGATACTGGGCCGCTGCCCAGTAACCAATGGGGTGGCCCATTGCTTTAATTTCCTGTTTTTTTTTTTTTTTTTTCCTATAGGCAGCGGCCTAGCATGATAGTAGGCCGCTCCCCAGTACCCATTGTGGAGGCCCTTTGGTTTTATTTCCTGTTTTTTTTTTCCTATGGGCAGCGTCGCAGCATGTTACTGGGCCGCTGCCCAGTAACTAATGGGGAGGCCCATTGGTTTAATTTCCTTTTTTTTTTTTTTTTTTACCTATGGGCAGCGGCGCAGCATGATACGGGGACGCTGCCCAGTAACCAATGGGGAGGCCCATTTGTTTAATTTCCTTTTTTTTTTTTTTTTTACCTATGGGCAGTGGCCCAGCGTAATACTGGGCCGCTGCCCAGTAACCAATGGGGAGGCCCATTGGTTTAATTTCATTTTTTTTTTTACCTATGGGCAGCTGCCTTGCATGATACTCGGCCACTGCCCAGTAATCAATGGGGAGGCCCATTGGTTTAATTTCTTTTTTTTTTTTTTTTTACCTATGGGCAGCGGCGCAGCATGATATTGGGATGCTGCCCAGGAACCAATGGGGAGGCCCATTGGTTTAATTTCCTTTTTTTTTTTTTTATATTTTTTTACCTATGGGCAGCGGCCCAGCGTAATACTGAGCCGCTGCCAGTAACCAATGAGGAGGCCCATTGGTTTAATTTCATTTTTTCTTTTTTTTTTTTTTTTTTTTTTTTTTTTTTACCAATGGGCAGCTGCCTAGCATGATACTGGGCCGCTGCCCAGTAACCAATGGGGAGGCCCATTGGTTAAATTTCCTGTTTTTTTTTTTTTTTTTTTTTTTTTTTTTTACCTATGGGCAGCGGCGCAGCATGATACGGGGACGCTGCCCAGTAACCAATGGGGAGGCCCATTGGTTTAATTTCCTTTTTTTTTTTTTTTTACCTATTGGCAGTGGCCCAGCGTAATACTGGGCCGCTGCCCAGTAACCAATGGGGAGGCCCATTGGTTTAATTTCAATTTTTTTTTTTACCTATGGGCAGCTGCCTTGAATGATACTGGGCCGCTGCCCAGTAATCATTGGGGAGGCCCATTGGTTTATTTTTTTTTTTTTTTTTTTTTACCTATGGGCAGCGGCACAGCATGATAATGGTATGCTGCCCAGGAACCAATGGGGAGGCACATTGGTTTAATTTCCTTTTTATTTTTTTATTTTTTTACCAATGGGCAGCGGCCCAGCGTAATACTGGGCCGCTGCCTGTAACCAATGAGGAGGCCCATTGGTTTAATTTCATTTTTTCATTTTTTTTTTTTTTTTTTTTTTTACCAATTGGCAGCTGCCTAGCATGATACTGGGCCGCTGCCCAGTAACCAATGGGGAGGCCCATTGGTTAAATTTCCTGTTTTTTTTTTTTTTTTTTTTTTTTTTTTTTACCTATGGGCAGCGGCGCAGCATGATACGGGGACGCTGCCCAGTAACCAATGGGGAGGCCCATTGGTTTAATTTCCTTGTTTTTTTTTTTTACCTATTGGCAGTGGCCCAGCGTAATACTGGGCCGCTGCCCAGTAACCAATGGGGAGGCCCATTGGTTTAATTTCAATTTTTTTTTTTACCTATGGGCAGCTGCCTTGCATGATACTGGGCCGCTGCCCAGTAATCAATGGGGAGGCCCATTGGTTTAATTTCCTTTTTTTTTTTTTTTTACCTATGGGCAGCGGCACAGCATGATAATGGTATGCTGCCCAGGAACCAATGGGGAGACACATTGGTTTAATTTCCTTTTTTTTATATATTTTTTTACTTATGGGCAGCGGCCCAGCGTAATACTGGGCCGCTGCCTGTAACCAATGAGGAGGCCCATTGGTTTAATTTCATTTTTTCATTTTTTTTTTTTTTTTTTTTTTACCTATGGGCAGCTGCCTAGTATGATACTGGGCCGCTGCCCAGTAACCAATGGGGAGGCCCATTTGTTTAATTTCCTGTTTTTTTTTTTTTTCCTATGGGCAGCGGCGCAGCATGATACTGGGCCGTTGCCCAGTAACCAATGGGGAGGCCCATTGGTTTAATTTCCTTTTGTTTTTGTTTTTTTTTACCTATGGGCAACTGCCTAGCATGATACTGGACCGCTGCCCAGTAACCATTGCGGAGGCCCTTTGGTTTAATTTCCTGTTTTTTTTTTTTTTCCTATGGGCAGCGGCGCAGCATGATACTGGGACGCTGCCCAGTAACCAATGGGGAGGCCCATTGGTTTAATTTCATTTTTTTTTAACCTATGGGCAGCTGCCTTGCATGATACTGGGCAGCTGCCCAGTAACCAATGGGGAGGCCCATTGGTTTAATTTCCTTTTTTTTTTTTTTTTTACCTATGGGCAGCGGCACAGCATGATACTGGGACGCTGCCCAGTAACCAATGGGGAGGCCCATTGGTTTAATTTCTTTGATTTTATTTTTATTTTTTTTATACCTATGGGCAGCGGCCCAGCTCAATACTGGGCCGCTGCCCTGTAACCAATGGGGAGGCCCATTGGTTTAATTTCATTTTTTTTTTTTAACCTATGGGCAGCTGCCTAACTTGATACTGGACCGCTGCCCAGTAACCAATAGGGAGGCCCATTGATTTAATTTACTTTTTTTTTTTCTCTATAGGCAGGGGCCTAGCATGATACTAGGCCGCTGCCCAGTAACCAATGGGGAGGCCCATTGTTTTAATTTCATGTTTTTTATTTTTTTTCCTATGGGCAGCGGCCTAGTATCATGCTAGGCCGCTGCCCAGTAACCTATGGGGAGGCCCATTGGTTTAATTTCTTGTTTTTTTTTTTTTCCTATAGGCAGCGGCTTAGCATGATACTAGGCCACTGCCCAGTAAACAAGGGGGAGGCCCCTTGTTTTCATTTCCTGTTTTTTTTTTTTTTTTACCAAAAGGCAGCGGACTAGCATGATACTAGGAAGCTGCCCAGTAACCAATGGGGGGGCCCATTGGTTTAATTTCCTTTTTTTTTTTCCCTATGGGCAGCGGCGTAGCATGATACTAGGCCGCTGCCCAGTAACCAATGGGGAGGCCCATTGGTTTAACTTCCTTTTTTTTTTTTTTTTTTTTTTTTTTTTCCTTTATGCAGCGGCCCAGCATGATACTAGGCCGCTGCCCAGTAACCAATGGTTTGGCCCATTGGTTTAATTTCCTGTTTTTTTTTTTTTTTTTTTTTTCCTATGGGCAGCGTCGCAGCATGTTACTGGGCCGCCGCCCAGTAACCAATGGGGAAGCCCATTGGTTTAATTTCTTTTTTTTTTTTTTTAGCTATGGGCAGCTGCCCAGCATGATACTGGGCTGCTGCCCAGTAACCAATGGGGAGGCCCATTGTTTTAATTTCCTGTTTTTTTTTTTTTTTTTTTTTTCCTATGGGCAGGGGCCTAACATGATACTAGGCCGCTGCCCAGTAACCAATGGGGAGGCCCATTGGTTTAATTTCCTGTTTTTTTTTTTTTTTTTTTTTTTTTTTTTTTTTTTCCCTATAGGCAGCGGCTTAGCATGATACTAGGCCGCTGCCCAGTAAACAATGGGGAGGCCCATTGTTTTAATTTCCTGTTTTTTTTTTTTTTTTTTCCCTATAGGCAGCGGCCTAGCATGATACTAGGACGCTGCCCAGTAACCAATTGGGAGGCCCATTGGTTTAACTTCCTGTTTTTTTTTTTTTTTTTTTCCTATAGGCAGCGGCCCAGCATGAAACTTAGCCGCTGCCCAGTAACCAATGGGTTGGCCCATTGGTTTAATTTCCAGTTATTTTTTTTCCTACGGGCAGCGTCGCAGCATGTTACTGGGCCGCTGCCCCGTAACCAATGGGGAGGCCCATTGGTTTAATTTCCTTTTTTTTTTTTTTTTACCTATGGGCAGCTGCCCAGCTTGATACTGGGCCGCTGCCCAATAACCAATGGGGAGGCCCATTGGTTTAATTTCTGTTTTTTTTTTTTTTTTTTTTTTTTTAATCTATGGGCAGCGGCGCAGCATGATACTGGGACGCTGCCCAGTAACCAATGGGGAGGCCCATTGGTTTAATTTCTTGTTTTTTTTTTTTCCTATAGGCAGAGGCTTAGCATCACACTAGGCCGCTGCCCAGTAAACAATGGGGAGGCCCATTGTTTTAATTTCCTTTTTTTTTTTTTCCTATAGGCAGCGGCCTAGCATGATACTAGGAAGCTGCCCAGTAAACAATGGGGAGGCCCATTGGTTTAATTTCCTTTTTTTTTTCCCTATGGGCAGCGGCGTAGCATGATACTAGGCCGCTGCCCAGTAACCAATGGGGAGGCCCATTGGTTTAACTTCCTGTTTTTTTTTTTTTTTTTTTTTTCCTTTAGGCAGCGGCCCAGCATGATACTAGGCCGCTGCCCAGTAACCAATGGTTTGGCCCATTGGTTTAATTTCCTATTTTTTTTTTTTTCCTATGGGCAGCGTCGCAGCATGTTACTGGGCTGCTGCCCAGTAACCAATGGGGAGGCCCATTGGTATAATTTCTTTTTTTTTTTTTTTACCTATGGGCAGCTGCCGAGCATGATACTGGGCCGCTGCCCAGTAACCAATGGGGAGCCCCATTGTTTTAATTTCCTGTTTTTTTTTTTTTTTTTTTTTTTTCCTATGGGCAGGGGCCTAGCATGATACTAGGCCGCTGCCCAGTAACCAATGGGGAGGACCATTGGTTTAATTTCCTGTTTTTTTTTTTTTTTTTTTTTTTTCCTATAGGCAGCGGCTTAGCATGAAACTAGGCCGCTGCCCAGTAAACAATGGGGAGGCCCACTGTTTTAATTTCCTGTTTTTTTTTTTTTTTTTTTTTTTTCCTATAAGCAGCGGCCTAGCATGATACTAGGACGCTGCCCAGTAACCAATGGGGAGGCCCATTGGTTTAACTTCCTGTTTTTTTTTTTTTTTTTTTTTTTTTTTTTTTTTCCTATAGGCAGCGGCCCAGCATGATACTAAGCCGCTGCCCAGTAACCAATGGGTTGGCCCATTGGTTTAATTTCCAGTTTTTTTTTTTTTTACTCCGGGTGGCGTCGCAGCATGTTACTGGGCCGCTGCCCAGTAACCAATGGGGAGGCCCTTTGGTTTATTTTCCTTTTTTTTTTTTTTTTTACCTATGGGCAGCTGCCCAGCATGATACTGGGCCGCTGCCCAATAACCAATGGGGAGGCCCATTGGTTTAATTTCCAGTTTTTTTTTTTTTTTTTAATCTATGGGCAGCGGCGCAGCATGATACTGGGACGCTGCCCAGTAACCAATGGGGAGGCCCATTGGTTTAATTTCCTTTTTTTTTTTTTTTTTACCTATGGGCAGTGGCCCAGCGTAATACTGGGCCGCTGCCCAGTAACCAATGGGGAGGCCCATTGGTTTAATTTCAATTTTTTTTTTTTTTTACCTATGGGCAGCTGCCTTGCATGATACTGGGCCGCTGCCCAGTAACCAATAGGGAGGCCCCTTGGTTTAATTTCCTTTTTTTTTTTTTTTTACCTGTGGGAAGCTGCCCAGCATGATACTGGGCCGCTGCCCAGTAACCAATGGGGAGGCCCATTGGTTTAATTTAATTTTTTTTTTTTTTTTTTTTTTTTTACCTTTGTGCAGCGTCGCAGCATGATACTGGGCCGCTGCCCAGTAACCAATGGGGAGGCCCATTGGTTTAATTTCCTTTTTTTTTTTACCTATGGGCAGCTGCCCAGCAAGATACTAGGTCGCTGCCCAGTAACCAATGGGGAGGCCCATTGGTTTAATTTATTTATTTATTTTTTTTTTCTATGGGCAACGGCGCAGCATGATACTAGGCCGCTGCCCAGTAACCAATGGGGAGGCCCATTGGTTTAATTTCCAATTTTTTTTTCTTTTACCTTTGTGCAGCGGCGCAGCATGATACTTGGCCGCTGCCCAGTAACCAATGGGGAGGCCCATTGGTTTAATTTCCTTTTTTTTTTTTTCCTATGGGCAGCGGCGCAGCATGATATTAGGCCGCTGCCCAGTAACCAATGGGGAGGACCATTGGTTTAATTTCCTTTTTTATTTTTTATTTTTTATTTTTTTTTACCTATAGGCAGCGGCCTAGCATGATACTAGGACGCTGCCCAGTAACCAATGGGGTGGCCCATTGGTATAATTTCCCTTTTTTTTTTTCCTATGGGCAGCGGCGCAGCATGAAACTGTGCCGCTGCCTAGTAAACAATGGGGAGGCCCATTGGTTTAATTTCCTTTTTTTTTTTTTTTTACCTATGGGCAGCTGCCCAGCATGATACTGGGTCGCTGCCCAGTAACCAATGGGGAGGGCCATTTGTTTAATTTCCTGTTTTTTTTTTTTTTTTTTTTTCCTATTTGCAGCGGCGCAGCATGATACTGGGCCGCTGCCCAGTAACCAATGGGGAGGCCCATTGGTTTAATTTCCTTTTTTTTTTTTTTTTTTTCCTATGGGCAGCGGCGCAGCATGATCTTGGGCCGCTGCCCAGTAACCAATGGGGAGGCCCATTGGTTTAATTTTCTTTTTTTTTATTTTTTTTTATTTTTTACCTATGGGTAGCGGCCCAGCGTAATACTGGGCCGCTTCCCAGTAACCAATGGGAAGGCCCATTGGTTTAATTTCATTTTTTTTTTCCTATGGGCAGCGGCGCAGCATGATACTGGGCCGCTGCCCAGTAACCAATGGGGAGGCCCATTGGTTTAATTTCCTTTTTTTTTTTTTACCTATGGGCAGCTGCCTAGCATGATACTGGGCCGGTGCCCAGTAACCTATGGGGAGGCCCAATGGTTTAATTTCCTTTTTTTTTTTTTTTCCTATTTGCAGCGGCGCAACATGATACTGGGCCGCTGCCCAGTAACCAATGGGGAGGCCCAATGGTTTAATTTCCTGTTTTTTTATTTTATTTTTATTTTATTTGATTTATTTTTTTTTTCCTATGGGCAGCGGCGCAGCATGATACTGGGCCGCTGCCTAGTAACCAATGGGGAGGCCCATTGGTTTAATTTCCTTTTTTTTTTACCTACGGGCAGTTGCCCAGCATGATACTGGGTCGCTGCCCAGTAACCAATGGGGAGGCCCATTGGTTAAATTTGCTGTTTTTTTTTTTTTTTTTTTTTTTTATTTTTTTTTTTACCTATTGGCAGCGGCGCAGCATGATGCTGGGACGCTGCCCAGTAACCAATGGGGAGGCCCATTGGTTTAAATTCCTGTTTTTTTTTTTTTTTTTCTTTTTTTCCTATGGGCAGCGGCCTAGCATGATACTAGGCCGCTGCCCAGTAACCAATGGGGAGGCCCATTGTTTTAATTTTCTGTTTTTTTTTTTCCTTTGGGTAGCGGCCCAGCATGATACTAGGCCGCTGCCCAGTAACCAATGGGGAGGCCCATTGGTTTAATTTCCTGTTTTTTTTTTTTTTTTTTTTTTTCCTATGGGCTGCGGCGCAGCATGATCTTGGGCCACTGCCCAGTAACCAATGGGGAGGCCCATTGGTTTAATTTCCTTTTTTTTTAATTTCTTTTTATTTTTTTACCAATGGGCAGCGGCCCAGCGTAATACTGGGCCGCTGCCCAGTAACCAATGGGGAGGCCCATTGGTTTAATTTCCTTTTTTTTTTTTTTTTCCTATGGGCAGCGGCGCAGCATGACACTGGGCCGCTGCCCAGTAACCAATGGGGAGGCCCATTGGTTTAATTTCCTTTTTTTTTTTTTACCTATTGGCAGCTGCCTAGCATGATACTGGGCCGGTGCCCAGTAACCTATGGGGAGGCCCAATGGTTTAATTTCCTTTTTTTTTTTTTTTCCTATTGTCAGCGGCGCAGCATGATACTGGGCCGCTGCCCAGTAACCAATGGGGAGGCCCAATGGTTTAGTTTCCTGTTTTTTTATTTTATTTTTATTAGATTTGATTTATTTATTTATTTTTCCTATGGGCAGCGGCGCAGCATGAAACTGGGCCGCTGCCCAGTAACCAATGGGGAGGCCCATTGGTTTAATTTCCTTTTTTTTTTTTTTTTACCTATGGGCAGCTGCCCAGCATGATACTGGGTCGCTGCCCAGTAACCAATGGGGAGGCCCATTGGTTTAATTTCCTTTTTTTTTTTTTTTTTTTTTTTTTTTAACCTATGGGCAGCGGCGCAGCATGATGTTGGGACGTTGCCCAGTAACCAATGGGGAGGCCCATCGGTTTAATTTCCTTTTTTTTTTTTTTTTTTTCCTATAGGCAGCGGCCCAGCATGATACTAGGCCGCTGCCCAGTAACCAATGGGGAGGCCCATTGGTATAATTTCCTGTTTTTTTTTTTTTTTTTTTTTTTTTTCCTATTTGCAGCGGCGCAGCATGATATTGGGCCGCTGCCCAGTAACCAATGTGGAGGCCCATTGGTTTAATTTCCTTTTTTTTTTTTTTTTACCTATGGGCAGCTGCCCAACATGATACGGGGTCGCTGCCCAGTTACCAATGGGGAGGCCCATTGGTTTAATTTCCTGTTTTTTTTTCTTTACCTATAGGCAGCTGCCCAGCATGATACTGGGTTGCTGCCCAGTAACCAATGGGGAGGCCCATTGGTTTAATTTCCTGTTTTTTTTTTTTTTTTTTTTTTTTTTTTTTTTTTTTTTTTTTTTTTTACCTATGGGCAACGGCGCAGCATGATGCTGGGACGGTGCCCAGTAACCTATGGGGAGGCCCAATGGTTTAATTTCCAGTTTTTTTTTTTTTTTTCCTATTGGCAGCGGCGCAGCATGATACTGGGCCGCTGCCCAGTAACCAATGGGGAGGCCCATTGGTTTAATTTATTTTTTTATTTTTTATTTTTTCCTATGGGCAGCGGCGCAGCATGATCTTGGGCCGCTACCCAGTAACCAATGGGGAGGCCCATTGGTTTAATTTCCTTTTTTTTTATTTCTTTTTATTTTTTTACCTATTGGCAGCCGCCAAGCGTAATACTGCGCCGCTGCCCAGTAACCAATGGGGAGGCCCATTGGTTTATTTTCCTTTTTTTTTTTACCTATGCGCAGCTGCCCAGCATGATACTGGGTCGCTGCCCAGTAACCAATGGGGAGGCCCATTGTTTTAATTTATTGTTTTTTTTTTTTTTTTTTCTATGGGCAGCGGCGCAGTACGATATTAGGCCGCTGCCCAGTAACCAATGGGGAGGCCCATTGGTTTAATTTCCTGTTTTTTTTTTTTTTTTTTCTTTTACCTTTGTGCAGTGGTGCAGCATGATACTTGGCCGCTGCCCAGTAACAAATGGGGAGGCCCATTGGTTTAATTTCCTTTTTTTTTTTTTTCCTATGGGCAGCGGCGCACCATGATACTGGGCCGCTGCCTAGTAACCAATGGGGAGGCCCATTGGTTTAATTTCCTGTTTTTTTTTTTTTTTTTTTTTTTTACCTATGGGCAGCGGCCCAGCGTAATACTGGGCCGATGCCCAGTAACCAATGGGGAGGCCCATTGGTTTAATTTCCTTTTTTTTTTTTTTTCCTATGGGCAGCGGCGCAGCATGATAGTGGGCCGTTGCCCAGTAACCAATAGGGAGGCCCATTGGTTTAATTTTATTTATTTTTATTTATTTTTTATTTTTTAACCAATGGGAAGCTGCCTAGCATGATACTGGGCCGCTGCCTAGTAACCAATTGGGAGGCCCAATGGTTTAATTTCATGTTTTTTTTTTTTCCCTATAGGCAGCGGCCCAGCATGATACTAGGCCGCTGCCCAGTAACCAATGGGAGGCCCATTGGTTTAATTTCCTGTTTTTTTTTTTTCCTATGGACAGCGGCGCAGCATGATACTGGGACGCTGCCCAGTAACTAATGGGGAGGCCCATTGGTTTATTTTCCTTTTTTTTTTTTTTTTTTTTTTTTTACCTGTGGGCAGTGGCGCAGCATGATACTGGGACGCTGCACAGTAACCAATGGGGAGGCCCATTGGTTTAATTTCCTGTTTTTTTTTTTTTTTTTTACCTATGGGCAGCGGCGCAGCATCATACTGGGACGCTGCCCAGTAACCAATGGGGAGGCCCATTGGTTTAATTTCCTTTTTTATATATTTTTTTTATTTTTTTACCTATGGGCAGCGACCCAGCGTAATACTGGGCCGCTGCCCAGTAACCAATGGAGAGGCCCATTGATTTAATTTCATTTTTTTTTTTTACCTATGGGCAGCGGCCCAGCGTAATACTGGGCCGCTGCCCAGTGACCAATGGGGAGGCCCATTGGTTTAATTTCATTTTTTTTTTTTACCTATGGGCAGCTGCCTTGCATGATACTGGGCCGCTGCCCAGTTACCAATGGTGAGGCCCATTGGTTTAATTTCCTTTTTTTTTTTTTTTTTTTTTTTTTTTTTTTTTTCCTATGGGCAGCGGCGCAGCATGATATTGGGCTGCTACCCAGTAACCAATGGGGAGGCCCATTGGTTTAATTTCATTTTTTTTTTCTTTTTTTTCTTTTTTTTTTTTTACCTATGGGCAGTGGCCCAGCGTAATACTGGGCCGCTGGCCAGTAACAAATGAGGAGGCCCATTGGTTTAATTTCATTTTTTTTTTTTTTTTTTACATATGGGCAGCTGCCGAGCATGATATTGGGCCGCTGCCCAGTAACCAATGTGTAGGCTCATTGGTTTAATTTCCGATTTTTTTTTTCCTAACGGCAGCGGCGTAGCATGATACTGGGCTGCTGCCCAGTAACCAATGGGGAGGCCCATTGGTTTAATTTCCTTTTTTTTTTTTTTTTACCTATGGGCAGCTGCCTAGCATGATACTGGGCCGCTGCACAGTAACCAATGGGGAGGCCCATTGGTTTAATTTCCTATTTTTTTTTTCCTATGGCAGCGGCGCAGCATGATACTTGGCCGCTGCCCAGTAACCAATGGGGAGGCCCATTGGTTTAATTTCCTTTTTTTTTTTTTTTTTACCTATGGGCAGCTGCCCAGCATAATACTGGGTCGCTGCCCAATAACCAATGGGGAGGCCCATTGGTTTAATTTCTTTTTTTTTTTTTTTTTTTTTTTTTTTTTTTACCTATGGGCAGCGGCGCAGCATGATACTGGGACGCTCCACAGTAACCAATGGGAAGGCCCATTGGTTTCATTTCCTTTTTTTTTTTTAACCTATAGGCAGCGGCCCAGCGTAATACTGGGACGCTGCCCAGTAACCAATGGGGAGGCCCATTGGTTTAATTTCCTGTTTTTTTTTTTTTTTTTTTTTTTTTTGTTACCTATATGCAACGGCGCAGCATGATACTGGGACGCTGCCCAGTAACCAATGGGGAGGCCCATTGGTTGAATTTCATTTTTTTTTTATTTTTACCTATGGGCAGCTGCCTAGCATGATACTGGGCCGCCGCCCAGTAACCATTGGGGAGGCCCATTGGTTTAATTTCCTGTTTTTTTTTTTTTTTGCTATGGGCAGGGGTGCAGCATGATACTGGGTCGCTGCACAGTAACCAATGGGGAGGCCCATTGGTTTAATTTCCTTTTTTTTTTTTTTACCTATGGGCAGCTGCCCATCATGATACTGGGTCGCTGCCCAGTAACCAATGGGGAGGCCCCTTGGTTTATTTTCCTGTTTTTTTTATTTTATTTTTTTAATATTTTTTTTTACCTATGGGCAGCGGCGCAGCATGATACTGGTACACTGCCCAGTAACCAATGGGGAGGCCCATTGGTTTAATTTCCTTTTTATTTTTATTTTTTTACCTATGGGCAGCGGCCCTGCGTAATACTGGGTCGCTGCCAAGTAACCAATAGGGACGCCGATTGGTTTAATTTATTTTTTTTTTTCCTATGGGCAGTGGGGCAGCATGATACTGGGCAGCGCATATTGGGCCGTTGTCCAGTAACCAATTCGGAGGCCCATTGGTTTAATTTCTTGTTTTTTTTTTTTTTTTTTTTTTTTTTTTTTTTTTTTTTTTTATATAGGCAGCATTCCAGCATGATACTAGGCCGCTGCCCAGTAACCAATGGGAGGCCCATTGGTTTAATTTCCTTTTTTATTTTTTATTATTATTTTTTTTTTCTATGGGCAGCGGCTCAGCATGATACTAGTCCGCTGCCCAGTAACCAATGGGGAGGCCCATTGGTTTGATTTCCTTTTTTTTTTTTTTTTTTTTTTTTTTTTTTTTTTTTTTGTTTCCTATGGGCAGCGGCGCAGCATGATACTGGGCCGCTGCCCAGTAACCAATGGGGAGGCCTATTATTTTAATTTCCTTTTTTTTTTTTTTTTTAATTTTTTACCTATGGTAAGCGGCCCAGCGTAATACTGGGCCGCTGCCCAGTAACCAATGGGGAGGCCCAATGGTTTAATTTCCTGTTTTTTTTTTTTCCTATGGGCAGCGGCGCAGCATGATACTGGGCCGCTGCCCAGTAACCAATGGGGAGGCCCATTGGTTTAATTTCCTGTTTTTTTTTTTTTTTTTTTTTTTTATCTATAGGCAGCGGCCCAGCATGATACTAGGCCGCTTCCCAGTAACCAATGGGAGGCCCATTGGTTTAATTTCCTTTTTTATTTTTTATTTTTTTATTTTTTTTTCCTATGGGCAGCGGCTCAGCATGATACTAGTCCGCTGCCCAGTAACCAATGGGGAGGCCCATTGGTTTGATTTCCTGTTTTTTTTTTTTTTTTTTTTTTTTTTTTTTTTTTTGTTTCCTATGGGCTGCGGCGCTGCATGATACTGGGCCGCTGCCCAGTAACCAATGGGGAGGCCTATTATTTTAATTTCCTTTTTTTTAAAAATTTTTTTTTTTACCTTTGGTCAGCGGCCCAGCGTAATACTGCGCTGCTGCCAAGTAACCAATGGGGAGGCCCAATGGTTTAATTACCTTTTTTTTTTTCCTATGGGCAGCGGCGCAGCATGATACTGGGCCGCTGCCCAGTAACCAATGGGGAGGCCTATTGGTTTAATTTCCTGTTTTTTTATTTATTTATTTTTTTTCCCTATAGACAGCGGCCCAGCATGATACTAGGCCGCTGCCCAGTAACCAATGGGAGGCACATTGTTTTATTTTTTTTTTTTATTTTTTATTTTTTTGTTTTTTTTTCCTATGGGCAGCGGCTCAGCATGATACTAGTCCGCTGCCCAGTAACCAATGGGGAGGTCTATTGGTTTAATTTCCTTTTTTTTTTATTTTTTTTTATTTTTTTTTCCTATAGGCAGCGGCCCAGCATGATACTAGGCCGCTGCCCAGTAACCAATGCGGAGGCCCATTGGTTTAATTTCCTTTTTTTTTTTTTTTTTACGTATGGGCAGCGGCGCAGCATGATACTGGGACGATGCCCAGTAACCAATGGGGAGGCCCATTGGTTTAATTTCCTTTTTTATTTTATTTTATTTTTTTACCTATAGGCAGCGGCCCAGCGTAATACTGGTCCGCTGCCCAGTAACCAATGGGGAGGCCCATTGGTTCAATTTCATTTTTTTTACCTATGGGCAGCTGCCTTGCATGATACTGGGCCGCTGCCCAGTAACCAATGGGTAGGCCAATTGGTTTAATTTCCTTTTTTTTTTTTTTTTTCTATGGGCAGTGGCGCAGCATGATACTGGGCCGCTGCCCAGTAACCAATGGGGAGGCCCATTGGTTTAATTTCATTTATTATTTTTTTTTTTTTTACCTATGGGCAGCTGCCTACCATGATACTGGGCCGCTGCCCAGTAACCAATGGGGAGGCCCATTGGTTTAATTTCATGTTTTTTTTTTCCTATGGGCAGCGGCGCAGCTTGATACTCGGCCGCTGCCAAGTAACCAATGGGAAGGCCCATTGGTTTAATTTCCTTTTTTTTTTTTTTTTTCCAATGGGCAGCTGCCCAGCATGATACTGGGTCACTGCCCAGTAACCAAAGGGGAGGCCCATTGGTTTAATTTACTTTTTTTTTTTTTTTTACCTATGGTCAGCAGCGTAGCATGTTACTAGGACGCTGCCCAGTAACCAATGGGGAGGCCCATTGGTTTAATTTCATTTTTATTTATTTATTTATTTTTATTTTTTTACCTATGGGCAGCGGCCCAGCGTAATACTGGGCCTCTGCCCAGTAACCAATGGGGAGGCCCATTGGTTTAATTTCATTTTTTTTTTTACCAATGGGCAGCTGCCTTGCATGATACTGGGCCGCTACCCAGGGACCAATGGGGAGTCCCATTGGTTTACTTTCCTGTTTATTTCTTTTTTTTTTACCTATCGGCAGCGGCGCAGCATGATACTGGGACGCTGCCCTGTAACCAATTGGGAGGCCCATTGGTTTAATTTCCTTTTTTTTTATTTTTTTTATTTTTTTACCTATGGGCAGCGGCCTAGCGTAATACTGGGCCGCTGCCCAGTAACCAAAGGGGAGGCCCATTGGTTTAATTTCAATTTTTTTTTTTTTTTTACCTATGGGCTGTTGCCTTGCATGATACTGGGCCGCTGCCCAGTAACCAATGGAGAGGCCCATTGGTTTAATTTCCTGTTTTTTTTTTCCCTATGGGCAGCGGCGTAGCATGATACTGGGCCGCTGCCCAGTAACCAATGGGTAGGCCCATTGGTTTAATTTCCTTTTTTTTTTTACCTATGGGCAGTGACGCAGCATGATACTGGGACGCTGCCCAATAACCAATAGGGAGGCCCATTGGTTTAATTTCATTTTTTTTTTTTTACCTATGGGCAGCTGCCTAGCATGATACTGGGCCGCTGCCCAGTAACCAATGGGGAGGCCCATTGGTTTAATTTCCTGTTTTTTTTTTTTTTTTTTTCCTATGGGCAGCGGCGCAGCATGATACTGGGCCGCTGCCCAGTAACCAATGGGGAGGCCCATTGGTTTAATTTCCTTTTTTTTTTTTTTTTACCTATGGGCAGCTGCCCAGCATGATACTGGGTCGCTGCCCAGTAACCAATGGCGAGGCCCATTGGTTTAATTTCCTATTTTTTTATTTTTTTTTATTTTTATTTTATCACCTATGGGCAGCGGCCCAGCGTAATACTGGGCCGCTGCCCAATAACCAATGGGTAGGACCATTGGTTTAATTTCATTTTTTTTTTTTACCTATGGGCAGCTGACTTGCATTATACTGGGCCGTTGCCCAGTAACCAATGGAGAGGCCCATTGGTTCAATTTCCTGTTTTTTTTTTTTTTTTTTTTTTTTTTTTTTTTTTTTTTTTACCTATGGGCAGCGGCGCAGCATGATACTGGGACGCTGCCCAGTAACCAATGGGGAGGCCTATTGGTTTAATTTCATTTTTTTGTTTACCTATGGACAGCTGCCTTGCATGATACTGGGCCGCTACCCAGTAACCAATGGGGAGGCCCATTGGTTTAATTTCCTGTTTTTTTTTTTTTTTTTTTTTTTTCTTATGGGCAGCGGCGCAGCATGATACTGGGCCGCTGCCCAGTAACCAATGGGGTGTTCCATTGGTATAATTTCCTTCTTTTTTTTTTTTTTACCTATGGGCAGCTGCCCAGCATGATACTGGGCCGCTGCCCAGTAACCAATGCGGAGGCCCATTGGTTTAATTTCCTTTTTTTTTTTTTTTTACCTATGGGTCGCGGCGCAGCATGAAACTGGGACGCTGCCCAGTAACCAATGGGGAGGCCCATTCCTTTAATTTCCTATTTTTTATTTATTTTTTATTTTTTTATCTATGGACAGCGGCCCAGCGTAATACTGGGCCACTGCCCAGTAACCAATGGGGAGACCCATTGGTTTAATTTAATTTTTTTTTTTTTTTTTTTTTACCTTTGGGCCGCTGCCTTGCATGATACTGGGCCGCTGCCCAGTAACCAAAGGGGAGGCCCATTGGTTTAATTTCCTTTTTTTTTTTTTTTTTTTTTACCTATGGGCAGCGGCGCAGCATGATACTGGGACGCTGTCCAGTAACCAATGGGGAGGCCCATTGGTTTAATTTAATTTTTTTTTTTTTTTTTTTTTTACCTTTGGGCAGCTGCCTTGCATGATACTGGGCCGCAGCCCAGTAACCAATGGTGAGGACCATTGGTTTAATTTCCTGTTTTTTTTTTTTTTTTTTCCTATGGGCAGCGGCGCAGCATGATACTGGGCCGCTGCCCAGTAACCAATGGGGAGGCCAATTGGTTTAATTTCATTTTATTTTTTTTATTTTTTTACCTATGGGCAGCGGCCCAGCGTAATACTGGGCCGCTGCCCAGTAACCAATGGGGAGACCCATTGGTTTAATTTCATTTTTTTTTTTTTTTAACTATGTGCAGCTGCCTTGCATGATACTGGGCCGCTGCCCAGTAACCAATGGGGAGGCCCATTGGTTTAATTTTCGATTTTTTTTTCCTATGGGTAGCGGCGCAGCATGATATTGGGCCGCTGCCCAGTAACCAATGGGGAGGCCCATTGGTTTAATTTCATTTTTTTTTATTTATTTATTTTTATTTTTTTAGCTATGGGCTGCGGCCCAGCTTAATACTGGGCCGCTGCCCAGTAACCAATGGGGAGGCCCATTGGTTTAATTTCAATTTTTTTTTTTTTTACCTATGGGCTGCTACCTTGCATGATACTGGGCCGCTGCCCAGTAACGAATGGAGAGGCCCGTTGGTTTAATTTCCTATTTTTTTTTTTCCTATGGGCAGCGGCGCAGCATGATACTGGGCCGCTGCCCAGTAACCAATGGGTAGGCCCATTGGTTTAATTTCCTTTTTTTTTTTTTACCTATGGGCAGCGGCGCAGCATGATACTGGGACGCTGCCCAGTAACCAATGGGGAGGCCCATTGGTTTAATTTCATTTTTTTTTTTTTTTACCTATGGGCAGCTGCCTAGCATGATACTGGGCCGCTGCCCAGTAACCAATGGGGAGGCCCATTGGTTTAATTTCCTGTTTTTTTTTTTTTTCCTATGCGCAGCGGCGCAACATGATACTGGGCCGCTGCCCAGTAACCAATGGGGAGGCCCATTGGTTTAATTTCCTATTTTTTTTTTTTTTTTTTTTTTTACCTTTGGGCAGCTGCCTTGCATGATACTACGCCGCTGCCCAGTATCATGCAAGGCCCATTGGTTTAATTTCCTTCTTTTTTTTTTTTTTTTTTACCTATGGGCAGCTGCCCAGCATGATACTGGGCCGCTGCCCAGTATCCAATGGGGAGGCCCATTGGTTTAATTACCTTTTTTTTTTTTTTTTTTTTTTTTTTTTTTTTTTTTTATACATATTGGCAGCGGCGCAGCATGATACTGGGACGCTGCCCAGTAACCAATGGGGAGGCCCATTGGTTTAATTTCCTTTTTTTTTTATTTTTTTTATTTTTTTACCTATGGGCAGCTGCCTTGCATGATACTGGGCCGCAGCCTAGTAACCAATGGGGAGGACCATTGGTTTAATTTCCTGTTTTTTTTTTTTTTTTTTTTCCTATGGGCAGCGGCGCAGCATGATACTGGGACGCTGCCCAGTAACCAATGGGGAGGTCCATTGGTTTAATTTCCTTTTTTATTTATTTATTTATTTTTTTTACCAATGGGTAGCGGCCCAGCGTAATACTGGGCCGCTGCCCAGTAACCAATGGGGAGGCCTATTGGTTTAATTTCAATTTTTTTTTTTTTTTACCTATGGGTAGCTGCCTTGCATGATACTGGGCCGCTGCCCAGTAACCAATGGAGAGGCCCATTGGTTTAATTTCCTGTTTTTTTTTTTTTCTTTCCTATAGGCAGGGGCGCAGCATGATATTGCGCCGCTGCCCAGTAACGAATGGGGAGGCTCTTTGGTTTAATTTCCTTTTTTTTTTTTTTTTTTACCTATGGGCAGCGGCGCAGCATGATACTGGGACGCTGCCCAGTAACCAATGGTGAGGCCCATTGGGTTAATTTCCTTTTTTTTTTTCTATGGGCAGCGGCGCAGCATGGTACTAGGCAGCTGCCCAGTAACCAATGGGGAGGCCCATTGGTTTAATTTCCTGTTTTTTTTTTTTTTTTTTTACATGTGGGCAGCTGCCTTGCATGATACAGGGCCGCTGCCCAGTAACCAATGGGCAGGCCCATTGGTTTAATTTCCGATTTTTTTTTTCCTATGGGCAGCGGCGCAGCATGATATTGGGCCGCGGCCCTGTAGCCAATGGGGAGGCTCTTTGGTTTTATTTCTTTTTTTTTTTTTTTTTTTACATATGGGCAGCGGCCCAGCGTAATACTGGGCCGCTGCCCAGTAACCAATGGGGAGGCCCATTGGTTTAATTTCAATTTTTTTTTTACCTATTGGCAGCTGCCTTGCATGATATTGGGCCGCTGCCCAGTAACCAATGGGGAGGCCCATTGGTTTAATTTCCGTTTTTTTTTTTTTTTAACTATGGGAAGTGGCCCAGCGTAATACTGGGCCGCTGCCCAGTAACCAATGGGGAGGCCCATTCGTTTAATTTCATTTTTTTTTATTTTACCTATGGGAAGCTGCCTTGCATGATACTGGGCCGCTGCCCAGTAACCAATGTGGAGGCCCATTGGTTTAATTTCCTGTTTTTTTTTTTTTTTTTCCTATGGGCGGCGGGGCAGCACGATACTGGCCCGCTCCCCAGTAACTAATGGGGAGGCCCATTTGTTTAATTTCCTGTTTTTTTTTTTCCTATAGGCAGCTGCCCTGCATGATACTAAGCCGCTGCCCAGTAACCCAAGGGGAGGCCCAATGGGTTAATTTCCTGGTTTTTTTTTTTCCCTATGGTCAGCGGCGCAGCTTGATACTTGGCTGCTGCCCAGTAATAAATGTGGAGGCCCATTGGTTTAATTTTTTTTTATTTTTTTTTTTTTTTTTTTTTTTCCCTATGGGCAGAGTCCCCCCGTAATACTGGGTCGCTGCCCAGTAACCAATGGGGAGGCCCATTGGTTTAATTTCCTTTTTTTTTTCTATGGGCAGTGTCGCAGCATGATACTGAGCCGCTGCCCAATAACCAATGGGGAGGCCCATTGGTTTAATTTTCTTTTTTTTTTTTTTTTTTTTACCTCTGGGCAACGTCCGAGCGTAATACGGGCCGGCGGCCCAGTACCCAATGGGGGGGCCCATTGGTTAAATTTAATGTTTTTTTTTTTTTTTTTTTCCTATAGGCAGCGGCCCAGCATGATACTAGGCCGCTGCCCAGTAACCAATTGGAAGGCTCATTGGTTTAATTTCCTGTTTTTATTTATTTATTTTTTTTATTTTTATTTTTCCTATGGGCAGCGGCGCAGCATGATACTGGGCCGCTGCCCAGTAACCAATGGGGAGGCCTATTGGTTTAATTTCCTTTTTTTTATTTTTTTTTATTTTTTTACCCATGGGCAGCTGCCCATCATGATACTGGGTCGCTGCCCAGTAACCAATGGGGAGGCCCATTGGTTTAATTTCCTGTTTTTTTTATTTTATTTTTTTAATATATTTTTTTTACCTATGGGCAGCGGCGCAGCATGATACTGGTACGCTGCCCAGTAACCAAAAGGGAGGCCCATTGGTTTAATTTCCTTTTTTTTTTTATTTTTTTACCTATGGGCAGCGGCCCTGCGTAATACTGGGCCGCTGCCCAGTAACCAATAGGGAAGCCCATTGGTTTAATTTAATTTTTTTTTCCTATGGGCAGCGGCGCAGCATGATACTGGGCCGCTGCTCAGTAACCAATGGGGAGGCCCATTGGTTTAATTTCCTGTTTTTTTTTTTTTTTTTTTTTTTTTTTTTTTTTTTTCTATAGGCAGCGTTCCAGCATGATACTAGGCCGCTGCCCAGTAACCAATGGGAGGCCCATTGGTTTAATTTCCTTTTTTATTTTTTATTTTTTTATTCTTTTTTTCCTATGGGCAGCGGCTCAGCATGATACTAGTCCGCTGCCCAGTAACCAATGGGGAGGCCCATTGGTTTGATTTCCTGTTTTTTTTTTTTTTTTTTTTTTTTTTTTTTTTTTTTTGTTTCCTATGGGCAGCGGCGCAGCATGATACTGGGCCGCTGCCCAGTAACCAATGGGGAGGCCTATTATTTTAATTTCCTTTTTTTTTTTTTTTAATTTTTTACCTATGGTCAGCGGCTCAGCATGATATTAGTCCGCTGCCCAGTAACCAATGGGAAGGCCCAATGGTTTAATTTCCTTTTTTTTTTTTTTTCCTATGGGCAGCGGCGCAGCATGATACTGGGCCGCTGCCCAGTAACCAATGGGGAGGCCCATTGGTTTAATTTCCTGTTTTTTTTCTTTTTTTTTTTTTTTTTTTTTTTTTTCTATAGGCAGCGGCCTAGCATGATACTAGTCCGCTGCCCAGTAACCAATGGGGAGGCCCATTGGTTTGATTTCCAGTTTTTTTTTTTTTTTTTTTTTTTGTTTCCTATGGCCTGCGGCGCAGCATGATACTGGGCCGCTGCCCAGTAACCAATGGGGAGGCCTATTATTTTAATTTCCTTTTTTTTAAAAAAAAAATTTTTTACCTATGGTCAGCGGCCCAGCGTAATACTGGGCCGCTGCCGAGTAACCAATGGGGAGGCCCAATGGTTTAATTTCCTATTTTTTTTTCCTATGGGCAGCGGCGCAGCATGATACTGGGCCGCTGCCCAGTAACCAATGGGGAGGCCTATTGGTTTAATTTCCTGTTTTTTTTTTTTATTTTTATTTATTTATTTTTTTTCCCTATAGGCAGCGGCCCCGCATGATACTAGGCCGCTGCCCAGTAACCAATGGGAGGCCCATTGGTTTAATTTCCTTTTTTTTTTTATATTTTTTTTATTTTTTTTTCCTATGGGCAGCGGCTCAGGATGATACTAGTCCGGTGCCCAGTAACCAATAGGGAGGCCCATTGGGCTAAGTTCCAGTTTTTTTTTTTTTTTTTTTTTTTTTTCTTATAGGCAGCGGCCCAGCATGATACTAGGCCGCTGCCCAGTAACCAATGCGGAGGCCCATTGGTTTAGTTTCCTTTTTTTTTTTTTTTTTACGTACGGTTAGCGGCGCAGCATGATACTGGGACGCTGCCCAGTAACCAATGGGGAGGCCCATTGGTTTAATTTCCTTTTTTATTTTATTTTATTTTTTTACCTATAGGCAGCGGCCCAGCATAATACTGGGCCGCTGCCCAGTAACCAATGGGGAGGCCCATTGGTTTAATTTCATTTTTTTTTTTACCTATGGGCAGCTGCCTTGCATGATACTAGGCCGCTGCCCAGTAACCAATGGGTAGGCCCATTGGTTTAATTTCCCGTTTTTTTTTTTTTTTTTTTTTCTATGGGCAGTGGCGCCGCATGATACTGGGCCGCTGCCCAATAACCAATGGGGAGGCCCATTGGTTTAATTTCCTATTTTTTTATTTATTTATTTTTACCTATGGGCAGCTGCCTAGCATGATACTGGGCCGCTGCCCAATAACCAATGGGGAGGCCCATTGGTTTAATTTCCTATTTTTTTATTTTTTTTATTTTTATTTTATCACCTATGGGCAGCGGCCCAGCGTAATACTGGGCCGCTGCCCAATAACCAATGGGGAGGACCATTGGTTTAATTTAATTTTTTTTTTTACCTATGGGCAGCTGACTTGCATTATACTGGGTCGTTGCCCAGTAACCAATGGAGAGGCCCATTGGTTTAATTTCCTGTTTTTTTTTTTTTTTTTTTTTTTTTTTTTTTTTTTTTTTTTTTTACCTATGGGCAGCGGCGCAGCATGATACTGGGACGCTGCCCAGTAACCAATGGGGAGGCCTATTGGTTTAATTTCATTTTTTTTTACCTATGGACAGCTGCCTTGCATGATACTGGGCCGCTACCGAGTAACCAATGGGGAGGCCCTTTGGCTTATTTTCTTGTTTTTTTTTTTTTTTCCTATGGGCAGCGGCGCAGCATGATACTGGGCCGCTGCCCAGTAACCAATGGGGAGGCTCATTGGTTTAATTTCCTTTTTTTTATTTTTTTTATATTTTTTTATCTATGGACAGCGGCCCAGCGTAATACTGGGCCGCTGCCCCGTAACCAATGGGGAGGCCCATTGGTTTAATTTTATTTTTTTTTATTTTTTATTTTTTACCTTTGGGCAGCTGCCTTGCATGATACTGGGCCGCTGCCCAGTAACCCAGCGTAATACTGGGCCGCTGCCCAGTAACCAATGGGGAGGCCCATTGGTTTAATTTCATTTTTTTTTTTTTACCTATGGGCAGCTGCCTTGCATGATACTGGGCCGCTGCCCAGTAACCTATGGGGAGGCCCACTGGTTTAATTTCCTGTTTTTTTTTTTTTTTTTTTTTTTTACCTATGGGCAGCGGCGAAGCATTATACTGGGCCGCTGCCCAGTAACCAATGGGGAGGCCCATTGGTTTAATTTCCTTCTTTTTTTTCTTACCTATGGGCAGCTGCCCAGCATGATACTGGGCCGCTGCCCAGTAACCAATGTGGAGGCCCATTGGTTTAATTTCTTTTTTTTTTTTTTTTTTTTTAACCTATGGGCAGCGGCGCAGCATGATACTGGGACGCTGCCCAGTAACCAATGGGGAGGCCCATTGGTTTAATTTCCTTTTTTTTATTTTTTTTTATTTTTTTATCTATGGACAGCGGCCCAGCGTAGTACTGGGCCGCTGCCCCGTAACCAATGGGGAGGCCCATTGGTTTAATTTTTTTTTTTTTTTATTTTTTATTTTTTACCTTTGGGCAGCTGCCTTGCATGATACTGGGCCGCTGCCCAGTAACCAAAGGGGAGTCCCATTGGTTTAATTTCCTGTTTTTTTTTTTTTATTTTTTTTTATTTTTATTTTTTTTATTTTTTTTTTTACCTATGGGCAGCGGCGCAGCATGATACTGGGACGCTGTCCAGTAACCAAAGGGGAGGCCCATTGGTTTAATTTTAATTTTTTTTTTACCTATGGGCAGCTGCCTTGCATGATACTAGACCGCAGCCCAGTAACCAATGTTTAGGACCATTGGTTTAATTTCCTATTTTTTTTTTTTTTCCTATGGGCAGCGGGAAAGCATGATACTGGGACGCTGCCCAGTAACAGATGGGGAGGCCCATTGGTTTAATTTCCTTTTTTATTTATTTATTTATTTTTTTTACCTATGGGCAGCGGCCCAGCGTAATATTGGGCCGCTGCCCAGTAACCATTGGGGAGACCCATTGGTTTAATTTTTTTTTTTTTTTTTTAACTATGGGCAGCTACCTTGCATGATACTGGGCTGCTGCCCAGTAACCAATGGGGAGGCCCATTGGTTTAATTTCCGATTTTTTTTTCCTATTGGTAGCGGGGCAGCATGATATTGGGCCGCTGCCCAGTAACCAATGGGGAGGCCCATTGGTTTAATTTCATTTTTTTTATTTATTTATTTTTATTTTTTAACCTATGGGGAGTGGCCCAGCGTAAAACTGGGCCGCTGCCCAATAACCAAAGGAGAGGCCCATTGGTTTAATTTGAATTTTTTTTTTTTTTTTCTATGGGCAGCTACCTTGCATGATACTAGGCCGCTGCCCAGTAACCAATGGAGAGGCCCATTGGTTTAATTTCCTGTTTTTTTTTTCCCTATGGGCAGCGGCGCAGCATGAAACTGGGCCGCTGCCCAGTAACCAATGGGGAGGCCCATTGGTTTAATTTCCTTTTTTTTTTTTTTTACCTATGGGCAGTGGCGCAGCATGATACTGGGACGCTGCCCAGTAACCAATGGGGAGGCCCATTGGTTTAATTTCATTTTTTTTTTTTTTTTTACCTATGGGCAGCTGCCTAGCATGATACTAGGCCGCTGCCCAGTAACCAATGGGGAGGCCCATTGGTTTAATTTCCTGTTTTTTTTTTTTTTTCCTATGCGCAGCGGCGCAGCATGATACTGGGCCGCTGCCCAGTAACCAATGGGGAGGCCCATTGGTTTAATTTCCTATTTTTTTTTTTTTTTTTTTACCTTTGGGCAGCTGCCCTGCATGATACTAGGCCGCTGCCCAGTAACCAATGGGGAGGCCCATTGGTTTAATTTCCTTTTTTTTTTTTTTTTTTTACCTTTGGGCAGCTGCCCCGCATTACACAGGGGCGCTGCACAGGAACCAATGGGGAGGCCAATTGGTTTAATTTTCTGTTTTTTTTTTTTTTTTTTTTTTTTTTTTTTTTTTTTTTTTTTAATACCTATGGGCAGCGGCGCAGCATGATACTGGGACGCTGCCCAGTAACCAATGGGGAGGCCCATTGGTTTAATTTCCTTTTTTTTATTTTTTTTTATTTTTTTACCTATGGGCAGCTGCCTTGCAAGATACTGGGCCGCAGCCTAGGAACCAATGGGGAGGACCATTGGTTTAATTTCCTTTTTTTTTTTTTTTTTTTTTTTTTTCCTATTGGCAGCGGCGCAGCATGATACTGGGACGCTGCCCAGTAACCAATGGGGAGGTCCATTGGTTTGATTTCCTTATTTATTTATTTATTTATTTTTTTTACCTATGGGTAGCGGCCCAGCGTAATACTGGGCCGCTGCCCAGTAACCAATGGGGAGGCCTATTGGTTTAATTTCATTTTTGTTTTTTTTTTTACCTATGGGCAGCTGCCTTGCATGATACTGGGCCGCTGCCCAGTAACCAATGGGGAGGCCCATTGGTTTAATTTCCTGTTTTTTTTTTTTCTTTCCTATAGGCAGCGGCGCAGCATGATATTGGGCCGCTGCCCAGTAACCAATGGGGAGGCCCATTGGTTTAATTTCCTTTTTTTTTTTTTGTTACCTATGGGCAGCGGCGCAGCATGATACTGGGACGCTGCCCAGTAACCAATGGGGAGGCCCTTTGGGTTATTTTCCTTTTTTTTTTTTTTCTATGGGCAGCGGCGCAGCATGGTACTAGGCCGCTGCCCAGTAACCAATGGGGAGGCCCATTGGTTTAATTTCCTATTTTTTTTTTTTTTTTTTTTTTTTACATATGGGCAGCTGCCTTGCATGATACAGGGCCGCTGCCCAGTAACCAATGGGGAGGCCCATTTGTTTAATTTTCGATTTTTTTTTTCCTATGGGCAGCGGCGCAACATGATATTGGGCCGCTGCCCAGTAACCAATGGGGAGGCCCATTGGTTTAATTTCCTTTTTTTTTTTTTTTTTTACCTATGGGCAGCGGCCCAGCGTAATACTGGGCCGCTGCCCAGTAACCAATGGGGAGGCGCATTGGTTTAATTTCCTTTTTTTTTTTTTTTTTAACTATGGGCAGTGATCCAGCGTAATACTGGGCCGCTGCCCAGTAACCAATGGAGAGGCCCATTGGTTTAATTTCATTTTTTTTTATTTTACCTATGGGAAGCTGCCTTGCGTGATACTGGGCCGCTGCCCAGTAACCAATGCGGAGGCCCATTGGTTTAATTTCCTGTTTTTTTTTCCCTATGGGCAGCGGCACAGCATGATACTGGGTCGCTGCCCAGTAACCAATGGGGAGGCCCATTTGTTTAATTTCCTATTTTTTTTTCCTATACGCAGCGGCCCAGCATGATACTAGGCCGCTGCCCAGTAACCCAAGGGGAGGCCCATTGGTTTAATTTCTTGTTTTTTTTTTTTTTTTTTTTTTTTTTTTTTTTTTTTTTCCCTATGGTCAGCTGCGCAGCTTGATACTTGGCCGCTGCCCAGTAATAAATGGGGAGGCCCATTGGTTTAATTTCTTTTTATTTTTTATTTTTTATTTTTTTTTACCTAAGGGCAGCGTCCCAGCGTAATACTGGGCCGCTGCCTAGTAACCAATGGGGAGGCCCATTGGTTTAATTTCCTTTTTTTTTTTCTATGGGCAGTGGCGCAGCATGATACTAGGCCGCTGCCCAGTAACCAATGGGGAGGCCCATTGGTTTAATTTTCTTTTTTTTTTTTTTTTTTTTTACCTCTGGGCAACGTCCCAGCGTAATACTGGGCCGCTGCCCAGTAACCAATGGGGAGGCCCATTGGTTTAATTTCATGTTTTTTTTTTTTTTTCCTATAGGCAGCGGCCCAGCATGATACTAGGCCGCTACCCAGTAACCAATTGGGAGGCTCATTGGTTTAATTTCCTGTTTTTATTTATTTATTTTTATTATTTTTATTTTTCATATGGGCAGCGGCGCAGCATGATACTGGGCCGCTGCCCAGTAACCAATGGGGAGGCCCATTGGTTTAATTTCCTTTTTTTTTTTTTTTTTTTACCTATGGGCAGGGGCCCAGCGTAATACTGGGCCGCTGCCCAGTAACCAATGGGGAGGCCCATTGGTTGAATTTCATTTTTTTTTTTTTTACCTATGGGCAGCTGCCTAGCATGATACTGGGCCGCCGCCCAGTAACCATTGGGGCGGCCCATTGGTTTAATTTCCTGTTTTTTTTTTTTTTTCCTATGGGCAGCGGCGCAGCATGATACTGGGTCGCTGCACAGTAACCAATGGGGAGGCCCATTGGTTTAATTTCCTTTTTTTTTCTTTACCTATGGGCAGCTGCCCATCATGATACTGGGTCGCTGCCCAGTAACCAATGGGGAGGCCCATTGGTTTAATTTCCTGTTTTTTTTATTTTATTTTTTTTTACCTATGGGCAGCAGTGCAGCATGATACTGGTACGCTGCCCAGCAACCAATGGGGAGGCCCATTGGTTTAATTTCCTTTTTATTTTTTTTATTTTTTTACCTATGGGCAGCGGCCCTGCGTAATACTGGGCCGCTGCCCAATAAGCAATGGGGAGGCCCATTGGTTTAATTTCATTTTTTTTTTTTACCTATGGGCAGCTGCCAAGCATGATACTGGGCCGCTGCCCAGAAACCAATGGGGAGGCCCATTGGTTTAATTTCCAGTTTTTTTTTTTTTTTTTACCTATGGGCAGCGTCGCAGCATGATACTGGGACGCTGCCCAGTAACCAATGGGAAGGCCCATTGGTTTAATTTCCTTTTTTTTGTATTTTTTTGTATTTTTTTACCTATGGGCAGCGGCCCGGCGTAATACAGGGCCGCTTCCCAATAACCAATGGGGAGGCCCATTGGTTTAATTTCTTTTTTTTTTTTTTTTTTACCTATGTGCAGCTGGATAGCATGATATTGTGCCGCTGCCCAATAACCAATGGGGAGGCCCATTGGTTTAATTTCTTTTTTTTTTTTTTTTTACCTATGGGCAGCTGCCCAGCATGATACTGAGCCGCTTCCCAGTAACCAATGGGGAGGCCTATTGGTTTAATTTCCTGTTTTTTTTTTTTTTTTTTTTTTTTCCTACGGGCAGGGGGGCAGGATGATACTGGGACGCTGCCCAGTAACCAATGGGGAGGCCCATTGGTTTAATTTCCTTTTTTTTTTTTTTTTTACCTATGGGCAGCTGCCCAGCATGATACTGGGCCGCTGCCCAGTAACCAATGGGGAGGCCCATTGGTTTAAATTCCTTTTTTTTTTTTTTTTTTACCTATGGGCAGCGTCGCAGCATGATACTGGGACGCTGCCCAGTAACCAATGCGGAGGCCCATTGGTTTAATTTCCTTTTTTTTGTATTTTTTTGTATTTTTTTACCTATGGGCAGCGGCCCGGCGTAATACAGGGTCGCTGCCCAGTAACCAATGGGGAGGCCCATTGGTTTAATTTCTTTTTTTTACCTATGGGCAGCTGCCTAGCATGATATTGGGCCGCTGCCCAATAACCAATGGGGATGCCCATTGGTTTAATTTCAATTTTTTTCCTATGGGCAGCGGCCCAGCATGATACTGGGGCGCTGCCTAGTAACCAATGGGGAGGCCCATTGGTTTAATTTCATGTTTTTTTTTTTTTTTTTCCTAGGCCAGCGGCACAGCATGATACTAGGCCACTGCCTAGTAACCAATGGGGAGACCCAATGGTTTAATTTCCTTTTATTTATTTATTAATTTTTTAACCTATGGGCAGCGGCCCAGCGTAACCAATGGGGAGGACAATTGGTTTAATTTCATTTTTTTTTTTTTTTTTTACCTATGGTAAGTTGCCTAGCATGATACTGGGCCGCTGCCCAGTAACCAATGGGGAGGCCCATTGGTTTAATTTCATGTTTTTTTTTTCCTACAGGCTGCGGCCCAGCATGATTCTAGGCCGCTGCCCAGTAACCAATGGGGAGGCCCCTTGGTTTAATTTACTGTTTTTTTTTTTTTCCTATGGGCAGCGGCGCAGCATGATACTGGGCCGCTGCCCAGTAACCAATGGGGAGGCCCATTGGTTTAATTTCCGATTTTGTTTTTTTTTTTTTTTTTCTAAAGGCAGGGGCGCAGCAAGATACTAAGCCGCTGCCCAGTAACCAATGGGAGGCTCTTTGGTTTAATTTCCTTTTTTATTTTTTTTTCCTATGGGCAGCGGCTCAGCATGATACTATTCCGCTGCCCAGTAACCAATGGGGAGGCCCATTGGTTTGATTTCCTGTTTTTTTTTTTTTTTTTTTTTTTTTTTTTTTTTTGTTTCCTATGCGCAGCGGAGCAGCATGATACTGGGCCGATGCCCAGTAACCAATGGGGAGGCCTATTATTTTAATTTCCTTTTTTTTTTTTTAATTTTTTACCTATGGTCAGCGGCCCAGAGTAATACTGGGCCGCTGCCCAGTAACCAATGGGGAGGTCCTATGGTTTAATTTCTTTTTTTTTTTTCCTATGGGCAGCGGCGCAGCATGATACTGGGCCGCTGCCCAGTAACCAATGGGGAGGCCTATTGGTTTAATTTCCTGTTTTTTTTTTTGTTTTTTTTTTATTTTTTATTTTTCCTATAGGCAGCGGCCCATCATGATTCTAGGCTGCTGCCCAGTAACCAATGCGGAGGCCCATTGGTTTAATTTCGTTTTTTTTTTTTTTTTTTACGTACGGGCAGCGGCGCAGCATGATACTGGGACGCTGCCCAGTAACCAACGGGGAGGCCCATTGGTTTAATTTCCTTTTTTATTTTATTTTATTTTTTTACCAATAGGCAGCGGCCCAGCGTAATACTGGGCCGCTGCCCAGTAACCAATGGGGAGGCCCATTGGTTTAATTTCA
This sequence comes from Ehretia macrophylla, assembly GCA_037974665.1. Lineage (NCBI taxonomy): Eukaryota > Viridiplantae > Streptophyta > Magnoliopsida > Boraginales > Ehretiaceae > Ehretia > Ehretia macrophylla. The sequence goes on along the minus strand of CM075766.1, from coordinate 71,813,968 downwards.
TTTTTTTTTTACCTATGGGCAGCTGCCTTGCATGATACTGGGCCGCTGCCCAGTAACCAATGGGGAGGCCCATTGGTTTATTTTCTTGTTTTTTTTTTTCCTATGGGCAGGGGGGCAGCTTGATACCCGGCCGCTGCCAAGTAACCATTGGGAAGGCCGATTGGTTTAATTTCTTTTTTTTTTTTTTTTTTTTTCCAATGGGCAGATGCCCAGCATGATACTGCGTCGCTGCCCAGTAACCAAAGGGGAGGCCCATTGGTTTAATTTACTTTTTTTTTTTTTTTACCTATGGGCAGCGGCGTAGCATGTTACTGGGACGCTGCCCAGTAACCAATGGGGAGGCCCATTGGTTTAATTTCATTTTTATTTATTTATTTATTTTTATTTTTTTTACCTATGGGCAGCGGCCCAGCGTAATACTGGGCCTCTGCCCAGTAACCAATGGGGAGGCCCATTGGTTTAATTTCATTTTTTTTTTACCAATGGGCAGCTGCCTTGCATGATACTGGGCCGCTACCCAGTGACCAATGGGGAGGCCCATTGGTTTAATTTCCTGTTTTTTCCTTTTTTTTTTACCTATCGGCAGCGGCGCAGCATGATACTGGGACGCTGCCCTGTAACCAATTGGGAGGCACATTGGTTTAATTTCCTTTTTTTTTTTTTTTACCTATGGGCAGCGGCCCAGCGTAATACTGGGCCGCTGCCCAGTAACCAATGGGGAGGCCCATTGGTTTAATTTCATTTTTATTTATTTATTTATTTATATTTTTTTACCTTTGGGCTGCTGCCTTGCATGATACTGGGCCGCTGCCCAGTAACCAATGGAGAGGCCCATTGGTTTAATTTCCTGTTTTTTTTTTTTTCCTATGGGCAGCGGCGCAGCATGATACTGGGCCGCTGCCCAATAACCAATGGGTAGGCCAATTGGTTTAATTTCCTTTTTTTTTTACCTATGGGCAGCGGCGCAGCATGATACTGGGACGCTGCCCAGTAACCAATGGGGAGGCCCATTGGTTTAATTTCATTTTTTTTTTTTACCTATGGGCAGCTGCCTAGCATGATACTGGGCCGCTGCCCAGTAACCAATGGGGAGGCCCATTGGTTTAATTTCATGTTTTTTTTTTTTTTTTCCTATGGGCAGCGGCGAAGCATTATACTGGGCCGCTGCCCAGTAACCAATGGGGAGGCCCATTGGTTTAATTTCCTTCTTTTTTTTTTTTACCTATGGGCAGCTGCCCAACATGATACTGGGCCGCTACCCAGTAACCAATGGGGAGGCCCATTGGTTTAATATCATTTTTTTTATTTTTTTTTATTTTTTTATCTATGGGCAGCGGCCCAGCGTAATACTGGGCCGCTGCCCAGTAACCAATGGGGAGGCCCATTGGTTTAATTTCATTTTTTTTTTTTTTTTTCCTTTGGGTAGCTGCCTTGCATGAGACTGGGCCGCTGCCCAGTAACCAAAGGGGAGGCCCATTGGTTTAATTTCCTGTTTTTTATTTTTTATTTTTTTATTTTTTTATTTTTATTTTTACCAATGGGCAGTGGCGCAGCATGATACTGGGACGCTGTCCAGTAACGAATGGGGAGGCCCATTGGTTTAATTTTAATTTTTTTTTTACCTATGGGCAGCTGCCTTGCATGATACTGGGCCTCAGCCTAGTAACCAATGGGGAGGACCATTGGGTTAATTTCCGGTTTTTTTTTTTTTTTTTTTCCTATGGGCAGCGGCGCAGCATGATACTGGGACGCTACCCAGTAACCAATGAAGAGGCCCATTAGTTTAATTTCCTTATTTATTTATTTATTTATTTTTTTTACCTATGGGCAGCGGCCCAGCGTAATACTGGGCCGCTGCCCAGTAACCAATGGGGAGACCCATTGGTTTAATTTCATTTTTTTTTTTTTAACTATGGGCAGCTTGCTTGCATGATACTGGGCCGCTCCCCAGTAACCAATGGGGTGGCTCATTGGTTTAATTTTCGATTTTTTTTTCCTATGGGTAGCGGCGCAGCACGATATTGGGCCGCTGCCCAGTAACCAATGGGGAGTCCCATTGGTTTAATTTCATTTTTATTTATTTATTTATTTTTATTTTTTTACATATGGGCAGCGGCCCACCGTAATACTGGGCCGCTGCCCAGTAACCAATGGGGAGGCCCATTGGTTTAATTTCAATTTTTTTTTTTTTTTACCTATGGGCTGCTACCTTGCATGATACTGGGCCGCTGCCCAGTAACCAATGGGTAGGCCCATTGGTTTAATTTCCTTTTTTTTTTTTTTTTACCTATGGGCAGCGGCGCAGCATGATACTGGGACGCTGCCCAGTAACCAATGTGGAGGCCCATTGGTTTAATTTCATTTTTTTTTTTTTTTACCTATGGGCAGCTGCCTAGCATGATACTGGGCCGCTGCCCAGTAACCAATGGGGAGGCCTATTGGTTTAATTTCCTGTTTTTTTTTTTTTTTCCTATGCGCAGCAGCGCAGCATGATAATGGGCCGCTGCCCAATAACCAATGGGGAGGCCCATTGGTTTAATTTCCTTTTCTTTTTTTTCTTTTTTTTTTTCCTATGTACAGCGGCGCAGCATGATACTGGGACGCTGCCCAGTAACCAATGGGGAGGCCAATTGGTTTAATTTCCTTTTTTTTATTATTTATTTTTTATTTTTTACCTATTGGCTGCGGCCCAGCGTAATATTGGGCCGCTGCCCAGTAACCAATGGGGAGGCCCATTGGTTTAATTTCATTTTTTTTTTTTTACCTATGGGCAGCTTCCTAGCATGATACTAGGCCGCTACCCAGTAACCAATGGGGAGGCCCAATGGTTTAATTTCCTGTTTTTTTTTTTTTTTTTCTATGGGCAGCGGCCCAGCATGATACTAGGCCGCTGCCCAGTAACCCAATGGGAGGCCCATTGGTTTAATTTCCTGTTTTTTTTTTTCTTTTTTTTTTTTTTTTTTTTTTTTTTTTCCTATGGTCAGCGGCGCAGCTTGATACTTGGCCGCTGCCCAGTAATAAATGGGGAGGCCCATTGGTTTAATTTCTTTTTATTTTTTATTTTTTATTTTTTTTTACCTATGGGCAGCGTCCCAGCGTAATACTGGGCCGCTGCCCAGTAACCAATGGGGAGGCCCATTGTTTTAATTTCATTTTTTTTTTTTTACCAATGAGCAGCTGCCTTCCATGATACTGGGCCGCTGCCCAGTAACCAATGAGGACGCCTATTTTTTTAATTTCCTGTATTTTTTTTCCTATAGGCACCGGCGCAGCATGATACTGGGCCGCTGCCCAGTAAACTATGGGGAGGCCCATTCGTTTAATTTCCTTTTTTTTTTTTTTTTTACCTATGGGCAGCGGCGCAGCATGATACTGGGACGCTGCCTGGTAACCAATGGGGAGGCCCATTGGCTTAATTTTTTCTTTTTTTTTTTCCTATGGGCAGCGGCGCAGCATGATATAGGACTGCTGCCCAGTAACCAATGGGGAGGCCCATTGGTTTAATTTACTCTTTTTTTTTTTTCTTTCCTATAGGCAGCGGCCCAGCATGATACTAGGCCGCTGCCCAGTAACCAAAGGGGAGGCCTATTGGTTTAATTTTTAATTTTTTTTTTCCTATGCGCAGCAGCGCAGCATGATATTGGGCCGCTGCCCAGTAACCAATGGGGGGCCCATTGGTTTAATTTCCTTTTTTTTTTTTTTACCTATGGGCAGCGGCCCAGCGTAATACTGGGCCGCTGCCCAGTAACCAATGGGGAGGCCCATTGGTTTAATTTCATATTTTTTTTTTTTTACCTATGGGCAGCTGCCTTGCATGATACTGGGCCGCTGCCCAGTAACCAATGGGGAGGCCCATTGGTTTAATTTCCTTTTTTTTTTTTTTTTTCCTATGGGCAGCGGCGCAGCATGATACTGGGACGCTGCCCAGTAACGAATGGGGAGGCCCATTGGTTTAATTTCATTTTATTTTTTTACCTATGGGCAGCTGCCTTGCATGATACTGGGCCGCTGCCCAGTAACCAATGGGAAGGCCACTTGGTTTAATTTCCTTTTTTTTTTTTTTTTTACCTATGGTCCGTGGCGCATCATTATACTGGGACACTGCCCAGTAACCAATAGGGAGGCCCATTGGTTTAATTTCCCTTTTATTTTTTAATTTTTTAATTTTTTTACCTGTGGGCAGCGGCCCAGCGTAATACTGGGCCGCTGCCCAGTAACCAATGGGGAGGCCCATTGGTTTAATTTCATTTTTTTTTTATCTATGGGCAGCGGCGCAGCATGATACTGGGCCGCTGCCCAGTAACCAATGGGGTGGCCCCTTGGTTTAATTTCCTTTTTTTTTACCTTTTTGCCGCTGCCCAGCATGATACTGGGCCGCTGCCCAGTAACCAATGGGGAGGCCCTTTGGTTTTTTTTCCTTTTTTTTTTTTTTTTAACCTATGGGCAGTGGCGCACCATGATACTGGGACGCTGCCCAGTAACCAATGGGGAGGCCCAATGGTTTAATTTTCTTTTTTTTTATTTATTTTATTTTTTTTACCTATGGGCAGCGGCCCAGCGTAATACTGGGCCGCTGCCCAGTAACCAATGGGGAGGCCCATTGGTTTAATTTCCTTTTCTTTTTTTTCTTTTTTTTTTTCCTATGTACAGCGGCGCAGCATGATACTGGGACGCTGCCCAGTAACCAATAGGGAGGCCAATTGGTTTAATTTCCTTTTTTTTATTATTTATTTTTTATTTTTTACCTATTGGCTGCGGCCCAGCATAATATTGGGCCGCTGCCCAGTAACCAATGGGGAGGCCCATTGGTTTAATTTCATTTTTTTTTTACCTATGGGCAGCTGCCTTGCATGATACTGGGCCACTGCCCAGTAACCAATGGGGAGACCCATTGGTTTAATTTCCTTTTTTTTTTTTTCCTATGGGTAGCGGCGCAGCATGATACTGGGCCGCGGCCCAGTAACCAATTGTGATGCCCATTGGTTTAATTTCCTTTTTTTTTTTTTTACCTATGGGCAGCGGCGCAGCATGATACTGGGACGTGGCCCAGTAACCAATGGGGAGGCCTATTGGTTTAATTCCCTATTTTTTTTTTCCTATAGGCAGCGGCCCAACATGATACTAGGCCGCTGCCCAGTAAACAATGGGGAGGCCCAATGGTTTAATTTCATTTTTTTTTTTTTTTACCTATATGCTGCTGTCTAGCATGATACTGGGCCGCTTCCCAGTAACCAATGGGGAGGCCCAATGGTTTAATTTCCTGTTTTTTTTTTTTTTTTTTTTTTTTTCCTATGGGCAGCGGCGCAGCATGATACTGGGCCGCTGCCCAGTAACCAATGGGGAGGCCCATTTGTTTAATATCCTGTTTTTTTTTTTTTTTTTTTTTTTTTTTTTTTTTTTTTTTTCCTATAGGCAGCGGCCCAGCATGATACTAGGCCGCTGCCCAGCATGATACTAGGCCGCTGCCCAGTAACCCATGGGGAGGCCCATGGGTTTAATTTCCTGTTTTTTTTTTTTTTTTTTTTTTTTTTTTTTTTTTCCTATGGTCAGTGGCGCAGCTTGATACTTGGCCGCTGCCCATAATAAATGGGTAGGCCCATTGGTTTAATTTCTTTTTATTTTTTATTATTTTTTTTTATACCTATGGGCAGCGTCCCAGCGTAATACTGGGTCGCTGCCCAGTAACCAATGGGGAGGCCCATTGGTTTAATTTCCTGTTTTTTTTTTTTTTTATTTTACCTATGGGCAGCGGCCCAGCGTAATACTGGGCCGCTACCCAGTAACCAATGGGGAGGAACATTGGTTTAATTTATTTTTATTTTTTTTTTTTACCTATGGGCAGCTGCCTAGCATGATACTGGGCCGCTGCCCAGTAACAAATGGGAAGGCCCATTGGTTTAATTTCATTTTTTTTTTTATTTTTTAATTATTTTTTATGGGCAGCGGCGCAGCATGATACTGGGCCGCTCCCCAGTAACCAATAGGAAGGCCCATTGGTTTAATTTCCTTTTTTTTTATTTTTTTTATTTTACATATGGGCAGCAGCCCAGCGTAATACTGGGCCGCTACCCAGTAACCAATGGGGAGGAACATTGGTTTAATTTCATTTTTTTTTTTTTTTTACCTATGGGCAGCTGCCTAGCATGATACTAGGCCGCTGCCCAGTAACCAATGGGGAGACGCATTGGTTTAATTTCATTTTTTTTTTTATTTTTTAATTATTTTTTTACCTATGGGCAGCGGCCCAGCGTAATACTAGGCCGCTGCCCAGTAACCAATGGGGAGGCCCATTGGTTTAATTTCCTGTTTTTCTTTTCCTATGGGCAGCGGCGCAGCATGATACTAGGCCGCTGCCCAGTAACCAATGGGAAGACCATTGGTTTAATTTCCTTTTTTTTTTTTTTTACCTATGGTCAGCTGCCCAGCATGATACTGGGCCGCTGCCCAGTGACCAATGGGGAGGCCCATGGGTTTAATTTCCAGTTTTTTTTTTTTTTTCCTATGGACAGCTGCGCAGCATGATACTGGGACGCTACCCAGTAACCAATAGGTAGGCCCATTGGTCTAATTTCCTTTTTTTTTTATTTTTTTTATTTTTTTACCTATGGGTAGCGGCCCAGCGTAATACTGGGCCGCTGCCCAGTAACCAATGGAGAGGCCCATTGGTTTAATTTCATTTTTTATTTTTTATTTTTTATTTTTTTACCTATGGGCAGCGGCGCATCGTAATACTGGGCCGCTGCCCAGTAACCAATGGGGAGGCCCATTGGTTTAATTTCCTGTTTTTTTTTTTTTTTCCTATGGGCAGCGGCGCAGCATGATACTGGGCCGCTGCCCAGTAACCAATAATGAGGCCCATTGGTTTAATTTCCTGTTTTTTTTTTTTTTTTTTTTTTTTTTTTTTTTTTTTTTCCTATAGGCAGCGGCCCAGCATGATACTAGGCCGCTGCCCAGTAACCATTGGGGAGGCCCATTCGTTTAATTTCCAGTTTTTTTTTTTTTTTTTTTTTCCTATGGGCAGCGGCGCAGCATGATACTGGGCCGCTGGCCAGTAACCAATGGGGAGGCCCATTGGTTTGATTTCTTTTTTTTTATTTTTTTTTATTTTTTTACCTGTGGGCAGCGGCCCAGCGTAATACTGGGCCGCTGCCCAGTAACCAATGGGGAGGCCCATTGGTTTAATTCCTGTTTTTTTTTTTTTTTTTTTTTTTTTTTTTTTTTTTCCTATGGCCAACGCCGCAGCATGATACTGGGCCGCTGCCCAGTAACAAATGGGGAGGCCCATTGGTTTAATTTCCTTTTTTTTTTCCTATTGGCAGCGACGCAGCATGATAGAGGGCCGCTGCCCAGTAATCAATGGGGAGGCCCATTGGTATAATTTAATTTAATTTTTTTTTTTTACCTATGGGCAGCTGCCTAGCATGATACTGGGCCGCTGCCCAGTAACTAATGGGGAGGCCAAATGGTTTAATTTCATGTTTTTTTTTTCCTATGGGTAGCAGCGCAACATGTTACTCGGCCGCTGCCCAGTAACCAATGGGGAGGCCCATTGGTTTAATTTCCTTTTTTTTTAATTTTTTTTTTTTTTTTACCTATGGGCAGCGGCCCAGCGTAATACTGGGCCGCTGCCCAATAACCAATGGGGAGGCCCATTGGTTTAATTTTATTTTTTTTTATTTTTATTTTTTTACCTATGGGCAGCTGCCTAGCATGATACTGGGCCGCTGCCCAGTAACCAATGGGGATGCCCTTTGGTTTATTTCCATTTTTTTTTCCTATGGGCAGCGGCGCAGCATGATACTGGGACGCTGCCCAGTAAACAATGGGGAGGCCCATTGGTTTAATTTCCTTTTTTTTATTTTTTTTTTATTTTTTTACCTATGGGCAGCGGCCCAGCGTATTACTGGGCCGCTGCCCAATAACCAATGGGGAGGCCCATTGGTATAATTTGATTTTTTTTTATACCTATGGGCTGCAGCCTAGCATGATACTGGGCCGCTGCCCAGTAACCAATGGGGAGGCCCAATGGTTTAATTTCCAGAGTTTTTTTTTTTTTTTTTTTTTCCTATGGGCAGCGGCGCAGCATGATATTGGGCCGCTGCCCAGTAACCAATGGGGAGGCCCATTGGTTTAATTTCCAATTTTTTTTTCCTATAGGCAGTGGCCCAGCATGATACTAGGCCGCTGCCCAGTAACCAATGGGGAGGCCCATTGGTTTAATTTCCTGTTTTTTTTTATTTTTTTTTATTTTTTTTTTCCTATGGGCAGCGGCGCAGCATGATACTGGGCCGCTGCCCAATAACCAATGGGGAGGCCAATTGGTTTAATTTCCTTTTTTTATTTTATTTTTTTACTTATGGGCAGCAGCCCAGCGTAATACTGGGCCGCTGCCCAGTAACCAATGGGGAGGCCCATTGGTTTAATTTCATTTTTTTTTTTACCTATGGGCAGCTGCCTAGCATGATACTTGGCCGCTGCCTAGTAACCATTTGGGAGGCCCATTGGTTTAATTTCCTGTTTTTTTTTTTTTTTTTTTTTCTATGGGCAGCGGAGCAGCATGATACTGGGTCGCTGCACAGTAACCAATTGGGAGGCCCATTGGTTTAATTTCCTTTTTTTTTTTTTTTTAACCTATGGGCAGCTGCCCAACATGATATTGGGTCGCTGCCCAGTAACCAATGGGGAGGCCCATTGGTTTAATTTCCTATTTTTTATTTTATTTTATTATTATTATTTTTTTTTACCTATGGGCAGCGGCGCAGCATGATATTGGGACGCTGCCCAGTAACCAATGGGGAGGCCCATTGGTTTAATTTCCTTTTTTTTATTTTTTTACCTATGGGCAGCGTCCCAGCGTAATACTGGGCCGCTGCCCACTAACCAATAGGGAGGCCCATTGGTTTAATTTATGTATTTATTTTTATTTTTTTTTACCTATGGGCAGCTGCCTAGCATGATACTGGGCCGCTGCCCAGTAAACAATGGGGAGGCCCAATGGTTTAATTTCATGTTTTTTTTTTTCCCTATGGGCAGCGGCGCAGCATGATACTGGGCAGCGCATACTGGGCCGCTGCCCAGTAACCAATGGGGAGGCCCGTTGGTTTAATTTCCTGTATTTTTTTTTTCCTATATGCAGCGGCCCAGCATGATACTAGGCCGCCGCCCAGTAACTAATGGGGAGGCCCATTGGTTTAATTTCCTGTTTTTTTTTTTTTTTTTTCCTATGGATAGCGGCGCAAAATGATACTGGGCCGCTGCCCAGTAACCAATGGGGAGGCCCATTGGTTTAATTTCCTTTTTTTTATTTTATTTTATTTTTTTGTCTATGGTCAGCGGCCCAGCGTAATACTGGGCCGCTGCCCAGTAACCAATGGGGAGGCCCATTGCTTTAATTTCATTTTTTTTTTTTTTACCTATGGGCAGCTGCCTAGCATGATACTGGGCCGCTACCCAGTAACCAATAGAGAGCCCCAATGGTTTAATTTCCTGTTTTTTTTTTTTTCCTATGGGCAGCGGCGCAGCAAGAAACTGGGCCGCTGCCCAGTAACCAATGGGGAGGCCTATAGGTTTAATTTCCTATTTTTTTTTCCTATAGGCAACGGCCCAGCATGATACTGGGTCGCTGCCCAGTAACCAATGGGGAGGCCCATTGGTTTAATTTCCAGTTTTTTTTATTTTTTTTTTTGTTCCTATGTCCAGCGGCGCAGCATGATATTGGGCCGCTGCCCAGTAACCAATGGGGAGGCCCATTGGTTTAATTTCATTTTTTTTTTTTTACCAATGTGCAGCTGCCTTGCATGATACTGGGCCGCTGCCCAGTAACCAATGGGGAGGCCCATTGGTTTAATTTCTGATTTTTTTTTCCTATGGGCAGCGGCGCAGCATGATATTGGGCCGCTGCCCAGTAACCAATGGGGAGGCCCATTGGTTTAATTTCATTTTATTTATTTATTTATTTTTATTTTTTTACCTATAGGCAGCGGCCCAGCGTAATACTGGGCCACTGCCCAGTAACCAATGGGGAGGCCCATTGGTTTAATTTCAATTTTTTTTTTTTTTTTACCTATGGGCTGCTGCCTAGCATTATACTGGGCCGCTGCCCAGTAAACAATGGAGAGGCCCATTGGTTTAATTTCCTGTTTTTTTTTTTTTTTTCCTATGGGCAGCGGCGCAGCATGATACTGGGACGCTGCCCAGTAACCAATTGGGAGGCCCATTGGTTTAATTTAATATTTTTTTTTAACTATGGGCAGCTGCCTAGGACGATACTCGGCCGCTGCCCAGTAACCAATGGGGAGGCCCATTGGTTTAATTTCCTGTTTTTTTTTTTTTTCCTATGGGCAGCGGCGCAGCATGATACTGGGCCGCTGCCCAGTAACCAATGGGGAGGCCCATTGGTTTAATTTAATATTTTTTTTAAACTATGGGCAGCTGCCTAGGATGATACTCGGCCGCTGCCCAGTAACCAATGGGGAGGCCCATTGGTTTAATTTCCTGTTTTTTTTTTTTTTCCTATGGGCAGCGGCGCAGCATGATACTGGGCCGCTGCCTAGTAACCAATGGGGAGGCCCAATGGTTTAATTTCCTGTTTTTTTTTTTTTTTTTTTTTTCCTATGGGCTGCGGCGCAGCATGATACTGGGCCGCTGCCCAGTAACCAATGGGGAGGCCTATTGGTTTAATTCCCTTTTTTTTTTTTCCTATAGGCAGCGGCCCAACATGATACTAGGCCGCTGCCCAGTAACTAATGGGGAGACCCATTGGTTTAATTTCATTTTTTTTTTTTACCTATGGGCAGCTGCCTTGAATGATACTGGGTCGCAGCCCAGTAATCAATGGGGAGGCCCATTGGTTTAATTTCCTTTTTTTTTTTTTACCTATGGGCAGCGGCGCAGCATGATACTAGGCCGCTGCCCAGTAACCAATGTGGAAGCCCATTGGTTTAATTTCCTGTTTTTTTTTTTTTTTTTTTTTTTTTTTTTTTTTTAACCTATGGGCTGCGACGCAGCATGATACTGGGCCGCTGCCCATTAACCAATGGGGAGGCCCATTGGTTTAATTTTCTTTTTTTTTTTTTTTTTACCTATGGGCAGCTGCCAAGCATGATACTGGGCCGCTGCCCAGTAACCAATGGGGAGGCCCATTGGTTTAATTTCCAGTGTTTTTTTTTTTTTTTTTTTTTTTTTTTTTTTTTTTACCTATGGGCAGCATCGCAGCATGATACTGGGACGCTGCCCAGTAACCAATGGGAAGGCCCATTGGTTTAATTTCCTTTTTTTTGTATTTTTTTTATTTTTTTACCTATGGGCAGCGGCCCGGCGTAATACAGGGCCGCTGCCCAGTTTCCAATGGGGAGGCCCATTGGTTTAATTTCTTTTTTTTTTTTTTTTTTTTTTTTTTACCTATGGGCAGCTGGCTAGCATGATACTGAGCCGCTTCCCAGTAACCAATGGGGAGGTCTATTGGTTTAATTTCCTGTTTTTTTTTTTTTTTTTTTTTTTTTTTTTTTTCTACGGGCAGCGGCGCAGCATGATACTGGGACGCTGCCCAGTAACCAGTGGGGAGGCCCATTGGTTTAATTTCCTTTTTTTTTTTTTTACCTATGGGCAGCTGCCCAGCATGATACTGGGCCGCTGCCCAGTAACCAATGGGGAGGCCCATTGGTTTAATTTCCTTTTTTTTTTTTTTTAACCTATGGGCAGCGTCGCAGCATGATACTGGGACGCTGCCCAGTAACCAATGCGAAGGCCCATTGGTTTAATTTCCTTTTTTTTGTATTTTTTTGTATTTTTTTACCTATGGGCAGCGGCCCGGCGTAATACAGGGTCGCTGCCCAGTAACCAATGGGGAGGCCCATTGGTTTAATTTCTATTTTTTTTTTTTTTTTTTTTTTTTTAACTATGGGCAGCTGCCTAGCATGATATTGGGCCGCTGCCGAATAACCAATGGGGAGGCCCATTGGTTTAATTTCAATTTTTTTTCCTATGGGCAGCGGCCCAGCATGATACTGGGGCGCTGCCTAGTAACCAATGGGGAGGCCCCTTGGTTTAATTTCATGTTTTTTTTTTTTTTTTTCCTATGGGGAGCGGCACAGGAAGATACTGGGGCGATGCCTAGGAACCAATGGGGAGGCCCAATGGTTTAATTTCCTTTTATTTATTTATTTATTTTTTTTTCCTATGGGCAGCGGCCCCGCGTAACCAATGGGGAGGACAATTGGTTTAATTTCAATTTTTTTTTTTTTTTTTACCTATGGTCAGCTGCCTAGCATGATACTGGGCCGCTGCCCAGTAACCAATGGGGAGGCCCATTGGTTTAATTTCATGTTTTTTTTTTTTCCTATAGGCAGCGGCCCAGCATGATTCTAGGCCGCTGCCCAGTAACCAATGGGGAGGCCCATTGGTTTAATTTACAGTTTTCTTTTCTTTTTTTTTTTTTTTTTTTTTTTTTTTTTTTTTCCTATGGGCAGCGGCGCAGCATGATACTGGGCCGCTGCCCAGTAACCAATGGGGAGGCCTATTGGTTTAATTTCCAGTTTTTTTTTTTTTTTTTTTTTTCCTATAGGCAGCGGCCCAGCATGATACTAGGCCGCTGCCCAGTAACCAATGGGGAGGCCCATTGGTTTAATTTAGTGTTTTTTTTTTTTTTTTTTTTCCTATTGGTAGCGTCCCAGCATGATACTGGGCCGCTGCCCAGTAACCAATGGGGAGGCCCATTGGTTTAATTACCTTTTTTTTTATTTTTTTACCTATGGGCAGCGGCCCAGCGTAATACTGGGCCGCTGCCCAGTAACCCATGGGGAGGCCCAATGGTTTAATTTCCTGTTTTTTTTTTTTTCCTATGGGCAGCGGCGCAGCTTGATACTTGGCCGCTGCCCAATAATAAATGGTGAGGCCCATTGGTTTAATTTCTTTTTATTTTTTATTTTTTATTTTTTTTTAAACTATGGGGAGCGTCCCAGCGTAATACTGGGCCGCTGCCCAGTAACCAATGGGGAGGCCCATTGGTTTAATTTCATTTTTTTTTTTTTACCTATGGGCAGCTGCCTAGCATGATACTAGGCCGCTGCCTAGTAACCAATGGGGAGGCCCAATGGTTTAATTTCCTGTTTTTTTTTTTTTTTTTTTTTTTTTTTTTTTTTTTTTTTCCTATGGGCAGCGGCGCAGCATGATACTAGGCCGCTGCCCAGTAACCAATGGGGAGGCCTATTGGTTTAATTCCCTATTTTTTTTTTCCTATAGGCAGCGGCCCAACATGATACTAGGCCGCTGACCAGTAACCAATGGGGAGGCCCATTGGTTTAATTTCCTGTTTTTTGGTTTTTTTTTTTTTTTTTTTCCAATGGGCAGCGGCGCTGCATGATACTGGGCCGCTGCCCAGTAACCAATGGGGAGGCCCATTGGTTTAATTTCCTTTTTTTTTTTTTTTTTTTACCTTTGGGCAGCTGCCCTGCATGATACTGGGCCGCTGCCCAGTAACCAATGGGGGGGCGCATTGGTTTAATTTCTTTTTTTTTTTTTTTTAACCTATGGGCTGCGGCGCAGCATGATACTGGGACGCTGCCCAGTAACCAATGGGGCGGCCCATTGGTTTAATTTTCTTTTTTTTTTTTTTTCCTATGGGCGGGGGCCCAGCGCAAAACTGGGCCGCAGCCTAGTAACAAATGGGGAGGCCCATTGGTTTAATTTATTTTTTTTTTATCTTTTATTTTTTATTTTTTTACCTATGGGCAGCGACCGACCGTAATACTGGGCCGCTGCCCAGTAACCAATGGGGAGGCCCATTGGTTTAATTTCATTTTATTTTTTTTTTATTTTTTAACCTATGGGCAGCTGCCTTGCATGATACTGGGCCGCTGCCCAGTAACCAATGGGGAGGCCCATTGGTTTAATTTCCTTTTTTTTTTTTTTTTTTTTTTACCTATGGGCAGCGGCCCAGCGTAATACTGGGCCGCTGCCCAGTAACCAATGGGGAGGCCCATTGGTTTAATTTCCGTTTTTTTTTTTTTTTTTTTTTTTTACCTATGGGCAGCGGCCTAGCGTAATACTGGGCCGCTGCCCAGTAACCAATGGGGAGGCCGATTGGTTTAATTTCTTTTTTTTTTCCTATGGGCAGCGGCGCAGCATGATACTGGGCCGCTGCCCAGTAACCAATGGGGAGACCCATTGGTTTAATTTCATTTTTTTTTACCTAAGGGCAGCTGCCTTGCATGATACTGGGCCGCTGCCCAGTAACCAATGGGGAGGCCTATTGGTTTAATTTCCTGTTTTTTTTTTTTTTTTTTTATTCTATGGGCAGCAGCGCAGCATGATACTGGGCCGCTGCCCAGTAACCAATGGGGAGCCCATTTGTTTAATTTCCTTTTTTTTTTCTTTTTTTTTCCTATGCGCAGCGGCGCAGCATGATACTGGGCCGCTGCCCAGTAACCAATGGGGAGGCCATTTGTTTAATTTCCTTTTTTTTTTTTTTTTTACCTATGACCAGCGGCGCAGCATGATACTGGGACGCTGCCCAGTAACCAATGCGGAGGCCCATTGGTTTAATTTCTTTTTTATTTTTTTATTTATTTTTATTTTTTTACCTATGGGCAGCGGCCCAGCGTAATACTGGGCTGCTACCCAGTAACCAATGGGGAGGCCAATTGGTTTAATTTCATTTTTTTCTACCAATGGGCAGCTTCCTTGCATGATACTGGGCCGCAACCCAGTAATCAATGGGGAGGCCCATTGGTTTAATTTCGTTTTTTTTTTTTTTTACGTATGGGCAGCGGCGCAGCATGATACTAGGCCGCTGCCCAGTAACCAATGTGGAGGCCCATTGGTTTAATTTCCTGTTTTTTTTTTTTAACCTATGGGCTGCGACGCAGCATGATACTGGGCCGCTGCCCAGTAACCAATGGGGAGGCCCATTGGTTTAATTTTTTTTTTTTTTTTTTTTTTTACCTATGGGCAGCTGCCAAGCATGATACTGGGCCGTTGCCCAGTAACCAATGGGGAGGCCTATTGGTTTAATTTCCTTTTTTTTTTTTTTTACCTATGGGCAGCTGCGCAGCATGATACAGGGCTGCTGCCCAGTAACCAATGAGGAGGCCCATTGGTTTAATTTCCTTTTTTTTTTTTTTTTTCCTACGGGCAGCGGCGCAACATGATACTGGGACGCTGCCAAGTAACCAATGGGGAGGCCCATTGGTTTAATTTCCTTTACTTTTTTTTTTACCTATGGGCAGCGGCGCAGCATGATACTAGGCCGCTGCCCAGTAACCAATGGGGAGGCCCATTGGTTTAATTTCCTGTTTTTTTTTTTTTTTTTTTGTTTTCCCTATGGGCAGCGGCGCAGCATGATACTGGGCCGCTGCCCAGTAACTAATGGGGAGGCCCATTGGTTTAATTTCCTTTTTTTTTATTTTTACCTATGGGCAGCTGCCCATCATGATACTGGGCCGCTGCCAAGTAACCAATGGGGAGGTCCATTGTTTTAATTTCTGTTGTTTTTTTTTTTTCTTTTTTTTTTTTTACTTTTTTTTTTACCTATCGGCAGCGTCGCAGCATGATACTGGGACGCTGCCCAGTAACCAATGGGGAGGACCATTGGTTTAAATTCCTTTTTTTTGTATTTTTTTGTATTTTCTTACCTATGGGCAGCGGCCCGGCGTAATACAGGGCCGCTGCCCAGTAACCAATGGGGAGTCCCATTGTTTTTAATTTCCTGTTTTTTTTTTTTTTTTTGTACCTATGGGCAGCGGCGCAGCATGATACTGGGCAGCTGCCCAGTAACCAATGGGGAGGCCCATTGGTTTAATTTACTTTTTTTTTTTTTTTTTTACCTATGGGCGGCGTCGCAGCATGATACTGGGACGCTGCCCAGTAACCAATGGGGAGGCCCATTGGTTTAATTTCCTTTTTTTTGTATTTTTTTGTATTTTTTTACCTATGGGCAGCGGCCCGGCGTAATACAGGGCCGCTGCGCAGTAACCAATGGGGAGGCCTATTCGTTTAATTTCTTTTTTTTTTTTTTTTTACCTATGGGCAGCTGCCTAGCATGATATTGGGCCGCTGCCCAGTAACCAATGGGGAGGCCCATTGGTTTAATTTCATTTTTTTTTCCTATGGGCTGCGGCCCAGCATGATACTGGGGCGCTACCTAGTAACCAATGGGGAGGCCCATTGGTTTAATATCATGTTTTTTTTTTTTTTTTTTTTCCTATGGCCAGCGGCAGAGCATGATACTGAGCCGCTGCCTAGTAACCAATGGGGAGGCCCAATGGTTTAATTTCCTGTTTTTTTTTTTTTTTTTTTTTTTTTTTTCCTATGGGCAGCAGCGCAGCATGATACTGGGCCGCTGCCCAGTAACCAATGGGGAGCCCATTTGTTTAATTTCCTTTTTTTTTTCTTTTTTTTTCCTATGCGCAGCGGCGCAGCATGATACTGGGCCGCTGCCCAGTAACCAATGGGGAGCCCATTTGTTTAATTTCCTTTTTTTTTTTTTTTTTTTTACCTATGACCAGCGGCGCAGCATGATACTGGGACGCTGCCCAGTAACCAATGGGGAGGCCCATTGGTTTAATTTCTTTTTTATTTATTTATTTATTTTTATTTTTTTACCTATGGGCAGCGGCCCAGCGTAATACTGGGCTGCTGCCCAGTAACCAATGGGGAGGCCAATTGGTTTAATTTCTTTTTTTTTTTACCTATGGGCAGCTGCCTTGCATGATACTAGGCCGCAACCCAGTAATCAATGGGGAGGCCCATTGGTTTAATTTCCTTTTTTTTTTTTTTTACCTATGGGCAGCGGCGCAGCATGATACTAGGCCGCTGCCCAGTAACCAATGTGGAGGCCCATTGGTTTAATTTCCTGTTTTTTTTTTTAACCTATGGGCTGCGACGCAGCATGATACTGGGCCGCTGCCCAGTAACCAATGGGGAGGCCCATTGGTTTAATTTTTTTTTTTTTTTTTTACCTATGGGCAGCTGCCAAGCATGATACTGCCGTTGCCCAGTAACCAATGGGGAGGCCCATTGGTTTAATTTCCAGTTTTTTTTTTTTTTTTTACCTATGGGCAGCGTCGCAGCATGATACTGGGACGCTGCCCAGTAACCAATGGGATGGCCCATTTTTTTAATTTCCTTTTTTTGTATTTTTTTTTATTTTTTTACCTATGGGCAGTGGCCCGGCGTAATACACGGCCGCTGCCCAGTAACCAATGGGGAGGCCCATTGGTTTAATTTCTTTTTTTTTTTTTTACCTATGGGCAGCTGGCTAGCATGATATTGGGCCGCTGCCCAATAACCAATGGGGAGGCCCATTGGTTTAATTTCTTTTTTTTTTTTTTTACCTATGGGCAGCTGCCCAGCATGATACTGAGCCGCTTCCCAGTACCCAATGGGGAGGCCTATTGGTTTAATTTCCTTTTTTTTTTTTTTTACCTATGGGCAGCTGCGCAGCATGATACAGGGCTGCTGCCCAGTAACCAATGAGGAGGCCCATTGGTTTAATTTTATTTATTTATTTATTTATTTATTTTTTTTTTTTCCTACGGGCAGCGGCGCAACATGATACTGGGACGCTGCCCAGTAACCAATGGGGAGGCCCATTGGTTTAATTTCCTTTACTTTTTTTTTTACCTATGGGCAGCGGCGCAGCATGATACTAGGCCGCAGCCCAGTAACCAATGGGGAGGCCCATTGGTTTAATTTCCTATTTTTTTTTTTTTTTTTTTTCCCTATGGGCAGCGGCGCAGCATGATACTGGGCCGCTGCCCAGTAACCAATGGGGAGGCCCATTGGTTTAATTTCCTTTTTTTTTATTTTTACCAATGGGCAACTGCCCATCATGATACTGGGCCGCTGCCCAGTAACCAATGGGGAGGACCGTTGGTTTAATTTCTGTTTTTTTTTTTTCTTTTTTTTTTCTTTTTTTTTTACCTATCGGCAGCGTCGCAGCATGATACTGGGACGCTGCCCAGTAACCAATGGGGAGGACCATTGGTTTAAATTCCTTTTTTTTGTATTTTTTTGTATTTTCTTACCTATGGGCAGCGGCCCGGCGTAATACAGGGCCGCTGCCCAGTAACCAATGGGGAGGCCCATTGTTTTTAATTTCCTATTTTTTTTTTTTTTTTTTTTTTTTGTACCTATGGGCAACGGCGCAGCATGATACTGGGCAGCTGCCCAGTAACCAATGGGGAGGCCCATTGGTTTAATTTACTTTTTTTTTTTTTTTTTTTACCTATGGGCAGCGTCGCAGCATGATACTGGGACGCTGCCCAGTAACCAATGGGGAGGCCCATTGGTTTAATTTCCTTTTTTTTGTATTTTTGTTTATTTTTTTACCTATGGGCAGCGGCCCGGCGTAATACAGGGCCGCTGCCCAGTAACCAATGGGGAGGCCTATTCGTTTAATTTCTTTTTTTTATTTTATTTTTTTTTATTTTTACCTATGGGCAGCTGCCTAGCATGATATTGGGCCGCTGCCCAGTAACCAATGGGGAGGCCCATTGGTTTAATTTCATTTTTTTTTCCTATGGGCTGCGGCCCAGCATGATACTGGGGCGCTGCCTAGTAACCAATGGGGAGGCCCATTGGTTTAATTTCATGTTTTTTTTTTTTTTTTTTTTACCTATGGGCAGCTGCCTAGCATGATACTAGGCCGCTGCCTAGTAACTAATGGGGAGGCCCAATGGTTTAATTTCCTTTTATTTATTTATTTATTTTTTACCTATGGGCAGCGGCCCAACGTAACCAATGGGGAGGACAATTGGTTTAATTTAATTTATTATTATTTTTTTTTTACCTATGGGCAGCTGCCTAGCATGATACTGGGTCGCTGCCCAGTAACCAAGGGCGAGGCGCATTGGTTTATATTCATGTTTTTTTTTTCTTATGGCCAGCGGCCTGGCATGTTTTTCGGCGGCTGCCCAGTAATCAATGGGGAGGTCCATTGGTTTATTTTATTGTTTTTTTTTTTTGTTTTTTTTATTTTTTTTTTTTGTTTCTTACCTATGGGCAGCGACGCAGCATGATACTGGGACGCTGCCCAGTAACCAATCGGGAGGCCCATTGATTTAATTTCCTTTTTTTTTTTTACCTATGGGCAGCTGCCTAGCATGATATTGGGCCGCTGCCCAGTAACCAATGGGGGGGCCCATTGGTTTAATTTCATTTTTTTTTCCTTTGGGCAGCGGCTCAGAATGATACTCGGCCGCTGCCTAGTTGCCAATGGGGAGGCCCATTGGTTTAATTTCCTGGTTTTTTTTTATTTTTTATTTTTTATTTTTTTACCTATGGGCAGTGGCCCAGCGTAATACTGGGCCGCTGCCCATTAACCAATGGGGAGGCCCATTGGTTTAATTTCGTTTTTTTTTTTTTTTTTTTACCGATGGGCAACTGCCCAGCATGATACTGGGCCGATGCCCAGTAACCAATGGGGAGGCCCATTGGTTTAATTTCCTGTTTTTTTTTTTTTTTTTTTTTTCCTATAGGCAGCGGCCCACCATGATACTAGGCCGCTGCCCAGTAACCAATGGGGAGACCCATTGGTTTAATTTCCTGTTTTTTTTTTTTTTTTTTTTTTTTTTTTTTTTTTTTTTTTCCTATATGCAGCGGCCTAGCATGATACTAGGCCGCTGCCAAGTAACCAATGGGGAGGCCCATTGGTTTAATTTCCTGTTTTTTTTTTTTTTTTTTTACCTATGGGAAACTGCCCAGCATGATACTGGGCAGCTTCCCAGTAACCAATGGGGAGGCCTATTGGTTTAATTTCCTTTTTTTTTTTTTTACCTATGGGCAGCTGCCCAGCATGATACTGGGCCGCTGCCCAGTAACCAAATGGGAGGCCCATTGGTTTAATTTCCTTTTTTTTTTCCTATTGGCAGCTGCGCAACATGATACTGGGACGCTGCCTAGTAACCAATGGGGAGGCCCATTGGTTTAATTTCCTGTTTTTTTTTTTTTTTTTTTACCTATGGGCAGCTACCCAGCATGATACTGGGCCGCTTCCCAGTAACCAATGGGGAGGCCTATTGGTTTAATTTCCTTTTTTTTTTTTTTTACCTAGGGGGAGCTGGCCAGCATTATACTGGGCCACTGCCCAGTAACCAAATGGGAGGCCCATTGGTTTAATTTCCTTTTTTTTTTTTTCCTATTGGCAGCTGCGCAGCATAATACTGGGACGCTGCCTAGTAACCAATGGGGAGGCCCATTGGTTTAATTTCCTTTTTTGTTTTTTTTTTTACCTATGGGCAGCTGCCCAGCATTATACTGGGCCGCTGCCCAGTAACCAATGGGAAGGCCCATTGATTTAATTTCCTTTTTTTTTTTTAACCTATGGGCAGCGGCGCAGCATGATACTGGGCCGCTGCCCAGTAACAAATGGGGAGGCCCATTGGTTTAATTTCCTTTTTTTTGTATTTTTTTTACCTATGGGCAACGGCCCGGTGTAATACAGGGCCGCTGCCCAGTAACCAATGGGGAGGCCCATTGGTTTAATCTTTTTTTTTTTTTTTTTTTTTTTTACCTATGGGCAGGTGCCTAGCATGATATTGGGCCGCTGCCTAATAACCAATGGGGAGGCCCATTGGTTTAATTTCATTTTTTTTCCTATGGGCAGCGGCCCAACATGATACTGGGCCGCTGCCTAGTAACCAATGGGGAGGCCCATTGGTTTAATTTCATGTTTTTTATTTTTTTTTTTTTTTTCTATGGCCAACGGAGCAGCATGATACTGGGCCGCTGCCTAGTAACCAATGGGGAGGCCCAATGGTTTAATTTACTTTTATTTATTTATTTATTTTTTTTACCTATGGGCAGCAGCCCAGCGTAATACTGGGCCGCTGCACAGTTACCAATGGGGAGGCCCATTGGTTTAATTTAATGTTTTTTTTTCCTATAGGCAGCGGCCCAGCATGATTCTAGGCCGCTGCCCAGTAACCAATTGGGAAGGCCATTGTTTTTTTTATTGTTTTTATTTTATTTTATTTTATTTTATTTTACCTATGGGCAGCTGCCTAGCATGATATTGTGCTGCTGCCCAGTAACCAATGGGGGGGCCCATTGGTTTAATTTCTTTTTTTTTTTTTACCTATGGGCAGCTGCCCAGCGTAATACCGGTACGCTGCCCAGTAACCAATGGGATGCCCATTGGTTGAATTTCATGTTTTTTTTTCTTATAGGCTGCGGCCCAGCATGATTCTAGGCCGCTGCCCAGTAACCAATGGGGAGGCCCATTGGTTTAATTTACTGTTTTTTTTTATTTTTTTTATTTTTTATTTTTGCTTTTTACCTATGGGCAGCGACGCAGCATGATACTGGGACGCTGCCCAGTAACCAATCGGGAGGCCCATTGGTTTAATTTCCTTTTTTTATTATTATTATTATTTTTTTACCTATGGGCAGCTGCCCAGCATGATACTGGGCCGCTGCCCAGTAACCAATGGGGAGGCCCATTGCTTTAATTTCCTTTTTTTTTTTTTTTTTTACCAATGGGCAGCGTCGCAGCATGATACTGGGACGCTGCCCAGTAACCAATGCGGAGGCCCATTGGTTTAATTTCCTTTTTTTTAATTTTTTTTTTATTTTACACCTATTGGCAGCTGCCCAGCATGATACTTGGCCGCTGCCTAGTAACCAATGGAGAGGCCCATTGGTTTAATTTCATGTTTGTTTTTTTCCTATGGCCAGCGGCGCAGCATGATACTGGGCCGCTGCCTAGTAACCAATGGGGAGGCCCAATGGTTTAATTTCATGTTTTATTTATTTATTTATTTTTTTTACCTATGGGCAGGGGCCCAGCGTAATTCTTGGCCGCTGCCCAGCAAACAATGGGGAGGCCAATTTCTTTAATTTCATGTTTTGTTTTTTTCCTATAGGCAGCGGCCCAGCATGATTCTAGGCCGCTGCCCAGTAACCAATGGGGAGACCCATTGGTTTAATTTACTGTATTTTTTTTTATTTATTTATTTTTACCTACGGGCAGCTGCCTAGCTTGATATTGGGCCGCTACGCAGTAACCAATGGGGGGCCCCATTGGCTTAATTTCATTTTTTTTTATTTTTTTATTTTTTTACCTATGGGCAGCTGCCCAGCATGATACTGGGCCGCTGTCCAGTAACCAATGGGGAGGCCCATGGGTTAAATTTCCCGTTTTTTTTTTTTTTTTATTTTCTTTTTTTTTTTTTTTTTTTTTTTTTTTTACCTTATGGGCCGCTGCCCAGTAACCAATGGGGAGGCCCTTTGGTTTAATTTACTGTTTTTTTTTTTATTTTTTATTTTTTATTTTTTATTTTTACCTATGGGCAGCGACGCAGCATGAGACTGGGACGCTGCCCAGTAACGAATCGGGAGGTCCATTGGTTTAATTTCTTTTTTTTTTATTTTTTTTATTTTTTTGCCTTTGGTTAGCGGCTCAGCGTAATACTGGGCCGCTGCCCAGTAACCAATGGGGAGGCCCATTGGTTTAATTTCATTTTTTTTTTTTTTAACCCATGAGCAGCTGCCCAGCATGATACTGGGCCGTTGCCCAGTAACCAATGGGGAGGCCCATTGGTTTAATTTCATTTTTTTTTTTTTTTTTTCCCTATGGGCACCTGCCCAGCATGATACTGGGCCGCTGTCCAGTAACCAATGTGGAGGCCCATTGGTTAAATTTCCTCTTTTTTTTTTTTTTTAAACTATGGGCAGCTGCCCAGCATGATACTGGGCTGCTGCCCAGTAACCAATGGGGAGGCCCAATGGTTTAATTTCCTTTTATTTATTTTATTTATTTATTTTTTTTTTACCTATGGTTAGCGGCTCAGCGTAATACTGGGCCGCTGCCCAGTAACCAATGGGGAGGCCCTTTGGTTTAATTTCATTTTTTTTTTACCTATGGGCAGCTGCCTAGCATGATATTGGGCCGCTGCCCAGTAACCAATGGGGGGGCCCATTGGTTTAATTTCCTTTTCTTTTCCTATGGGCAGCGGCCCAGCATGATACTCGGCCGCTGCCTAGGAGCCAATGGGGAGGCCCAATTGGTTTAATTTCCTGTTTTTTTTTTTTTTTTACCTTGGGCAGTGGCCCAGCGTTATACTGGGCCGCTGCCTAGTAAAAAATGGGGAGGCCCATTGGTCTAATTTCATTTTTTCTTTTTTTTACCTATGGGCAGCTTCCCAGCATGATACTGGGCCGCTGTCCAGTAACCAATGGGGAGGCCAATTGGTTAAATTTCCTCGTTTTTTTTTTTTTAACCTATGGGCAGCTGCCCAGCATGATACTGGGCTGTTGCCCAGTAACCAATGGGGAGGCCCATTGGTTTAATTTCCT